>JADDOH010013585.1:0-103473 GCA_016648135.1 Agrypnia vestita | reverse complement strand
TGTTTGTTGTGCGTGTAGTTTTTTGGGATATTCTGCCGAGTATATCTGACCTCTGACGACGTTTCAGATCCCATTGCAGGGTCCATCATAAGGGCTGATGTGTTGTAATGTGTGTGGATGATGTTTTGGTTCAGTATTGGCATGCAATTCCGTATTACATCACGGTATTGCAAGCTGATACTTAACCACAACATCATCCACACACATTATAATACATCAGTCCTGATGATGGATCCAAAACGTCGGCCAGAGAAGTTAGATATATACAGCAGAATATCCCAGAAAATTACACTTAAAAGATTCTGAACAGTTGTGAAAACCTGAGTACATTAACAAGGGAATTTAACAAAATTTTTGTATCTCCCAATGTGTTTAAAAATCCTTCCTCCCGTATTGACCCTGTTAGATTTTCAAGAGAATGCTCTCAACTACTTGATGTACCTTGTAGAATACAGATATCTCACTCGCTCTTCCGCAATTGTCCCTTTAATGATGAGTTTGACGAAAGTTTCTTCGTTCTTTTTAACAACAGATCAAATCGTGCCATAATCAATCCTTCTGCATTTTCGCGTTGAAAGTCTTTCGGTATTCATAAACTCCTGGAGGACAGAGATATCTGTGCGCCGTGCGGTCCACGGAATATATCTACCTACAAAATCCACCTGGTCGGATAATGGGAATTTTAATTTCCTCTTCAATGGAAAAGTGCCATCGATCCATAATTGAATAATAGTGTGAGAATTATAATATTTAATTAAAATAAATTATAGATGTCTCGCAGAGATGAAACTATGTATATGGGAAAGAATGTATAGTGTTTTTTTAACAACCTGTCATAAGGTTGGCTTTATTCATTTAAAATAACTATGTCATCGCCATCTGTTGTTGAAATTTGTCACCCTTAAAACAGTATATAGTATCCGCCGCTGGTGGATTGTGTAAAGTGAGCAGTGTGAGCACTTAATTCAACCTTATAACAAGTAGACAAGTCATTGGATTGACAGTAGACGATGGCGATGAAACGGAAAAAAATGGAAGGAAAAAAACGAAAAAGAAAAGGAAGGAAACATGAAATTTTAATGAAACCTGGGCCCACGCCTTCTTCCATTCCCAAAAAGTTCCAGGTCTATGTGGCTCGAGCTCAATTCTTGAAGAAAGTCACCATAGATACCTGGCCCGACTATCACCCCGCCCTCCCCTCTTCGCCATGTTATTGGCCCACCTCTCCCGCACCCCCCCCTAAGGCCTTTCACCCCCAGCTCTTGTAGGTCTACCCACCCCTTCCTCAGTCCCTCATATCCCAGTTATTCACCCCCAGCCTCCCTCAGCACCCGTCCCGCACCCTCCGTAGCTCACTCTTGCATCAAGGTATTCACGCGCACTTCCCGTCGTGGCTGCTACCCCCACTCAACTCCTTCCCTTCAGCCCCTCCCCACGGGATCTCCCCAGTAACCCCCCACGCATCCACATATCACCGGGGGACTACAAAACCCCCTCTTCAAGGCAACCACCTCCCCCCTCCCCCACTCCTAGGAGTCGAACCAGCCTGAGCGTATGTCTCCACAACCGAATATACCTCCCTACCCCCAACCCGTCAAATCTAACTTTCTAGGCCACCCAGCTATCGACACTACTGTTCTTGCCCCCCTATCAACGCACCCCCCCCCACAGCTGCCCCGCACATCTTAGCGCCTCCCTCTCAGATGCCACCTCCAACTATATCAACCAACCTAACTCCTTAGTACCAGCGCCCCCGCATCCCTCGCACACCGGTGCACCCCTCCAACCACACTCTACCATTAAATTTTAGGTGCACGACCCTCGAGCGCTTTCTTAATGGCTTTGCTCCATCGCCTACCTTCTCTCCCCCAGCAGCTAGGGACGCATTAAGGGCGTAGAAGACGGATCAGGCCTACCCGAAATGAGTCAATGTTAATAAACATAATTTAAAATAAAAAAATATGCTTTAAAATTAAAGGATGCTGATCAATATGGGGTCAACGAAATCCAGTGCTTAAATTCTAGTCAACTTATTATTGATTTATGAAATGAAAACCAGACATAAATTCATTTAAGCGGTTACACCTAGCAAAGGAAAAACTACATTTCAAAATGAAGACTACAACACGCACATGCCACCAGTTTGAAGACTATAAAGTAGCGATGGGTCGTCGACGAATCGAGACCGTCTATTTCCGTCCATTTACCCGTCGAGCCGTTTACAAGTTGACAGCGAGAGATGGGAGAGAAATCAACGGAGACATTTTGTCTTGCTCTCGCTCGTTGCTTTGGACTACGTTGAATTTCGAACGAAGGATTCTTCGTTTAGTCGTCTGCGTCTATGAATTCAACTAGTCCATGCGATAAACGTAAACCGTCGACGCGTCGATGAAATGTCAACGGTTGATTTCAACTGGTCCGTCCATACAACGCCCATCGCTACTACAAAGTGTGCGCTACATTTGTTGTAGGTACCGAAACATTACGCAGTTCATCTTTTTATCTTTATTTATTAAGAATACAAAGAAGAATGGTCATCATTTACCCAGGCCCGACACGAAAGAGACCTATATAAGTTTTTTGTTATATTAAGGGGGGGGGGTAAGGTTTTTAACTTTTTTTTTTTGCATTTTATTTTTAATTTTTTAAATGAATTTATAACATTGCAAGAATATTGTGTCAAAATTTCAAGTCAATCGGAGCAAAATTGACGAAATTATGACCATTTGAGCGATACTCAGACTGATTTTCTATACCTGATCGGGCAGCTGAGAGACGCGCTCACCTGAGGACTACCGGATGTGCTTATTGTATTGGAAAAGTTTTGTGTAGACAAGGACAAAAATATGCTGATGATGAAAGCTCTTTGCTGTGTGAACATGGCATCGACGATCATGTGTAAGTATAAAATGAGTGTTGAATTTTATTTTGAATTTTACAGTGTGCAAAACTTTAAAGCGTTTTCCCCACATCACACGTTTTCAAAGTCAGTGTCCATCATAACTTCAAAACTACTGCACCGATCCTTTTGAAATTTTGAACACTATTTCTGTACATAATTTACGAGGTAACGCTGGAGACTTTTTTTCAAATTTGTTATTAATTTTTATTTTTTAATAACAAATTATTTATATTTTTCGCAAAAAATCGCGTTTTTCCCTTCAAAGTGTTCTAAAATATTGAAAAATTGAAAATTCAAAAAACCCTCCCAGCGTTACCTGGGAAAATCTATTATCAAACGAATGTACTTTGATTTTTTGATTTCAGATGATCTAGCACCAAGTTATGATGGACACCGCAATTCTCCTTTTTTCCGAGACACGTCGGAATAATTGCTGCCATTGCCGTATTTTTTAATATTTCGTCTTGAAAATTTTACATAATATTTTTCAAATGTCATATTTTAATGTACCATTGGTTTTAATAAAGAGATTTTAACTGTGTCGTCACAAAAAATTTACAAAAACATGCCTTTTTTTGTACGAATTAACCTTACCCCCCCCCCTTAAATGTAATAAATCTATGTAATTTTTATATTCAATATCAGATATTATCACGTCGCCAGGGTTTGACAGCAATGTAAAAGTTAATTTTTTTGTCTATGATGAAGCATATCGATGTATTGTGCAAAATAGGTCTGTTTGACAATGATTTTCATTTTCTTCCTAAAACAATTGATGTTAAAAAAAAATCATAATAAACGAACGGCATCTTATCAAAAATGTTATTATTGTTATTAAAAAAAATAATGTTATTAGTAAGATGTGTGCAAAATTTTACTAAATAGGCTCAATAGTTTTTTTTTAATAGAGATGCGAACACGGAATACGTGTCACATCAATGTTATTATTATTTTCAAACCAAGCTTAACACTTGTGCTGTGAAAATAGGTAATATCGACATCGCTTACAACTTCCATCACAGAAGGTCGTGTTTATTGAGCTCCTCAGTCAAATTTCAAATATATAACAAATTACCTGGTTCTTTTTTTTTTTAAATAGAGATGCGAACACGGAATACGTGTCACATCAATATTCTTACTATTTTCAAATTAAGCTAAAAGCTTGTGCTATGAAAATAGGGCTAACTTGCTGGTCTGGAGTGAGATTCGAACCCGCGATCTTTGGATCACGAGGCGAGAGTCCTAACCACAAGACCAACAAGCTACTTTTGCAATATTACTTCGTGTGTAATACACCATTGGATTCGTAATTTTTGTGCGCTTCAAATGATTTATGTGATTTGAGAATGGAGGGAAAAATCATTACTTTTGCCGATGACATTGTGTTAATATTCAAAGAAAAAACATGAGAACAAGTAACTCGTACTGCAGAAAAAAATTAATCTATAATCAATAACTGGTTAGATAAAAATTTGTTGACCCTCAATGCAGCCAAAACAAAATTTTTGACTTTTTCAATTACTGAGGCAGGACAGCCCAACAACATAAATAATATTATACTGCACATAGTAATTGCAAAAATAATGTTGGTTGTAATTGTCCCAGTATAGGAAATTGTAAGTCCATCAAGTATTTAGGAATAATTATTGACAGACACATGAGATGGGAGGAACACATAGATGGATTGGCAAAAAGACTAAGAAAGCAGATCTATATCTTTAAAGTACTTAGAAATATTTTAAATATAGAAAAGCTGAAATCTGTTTACTATGCCTTGTGTCAATCCATCTTAAGTTACGGTATTGAAAGTTGGGGGAGTGCATCGATTTTACACTTGCATCAGGTAAATACAGCTCAGAAGGCCATACTTGGAGTAATTCGCCATCGTGACTTTATGTATCCTTCTAAACATCTATTTAGACAATTTAAGTTTCTGGATGTTAGACAATTATACATACAGAAAATTCTAACAACATTTCATAAAAATATAAACAATCTGCAAATTATGCCTGAAAGACCGCATCTAACTAGAGCAAAATATAATAAAACGGTCCCTAAAATAAAAACAACTTTTGGCCAAAGACTATTCAGTTTCCATGCTCCTAGAATATATAACCAGCAGTAATTCCAAAAAATTCAGAGTAAACCTATTTAATATTCTTTTCAATATGGGTAGAGAAAACACTGAAAAGAAATTAATGGAAATTATAAAATAAAACTCTTTAGTAAAATGAGTATTATCATTATATATTTTTTTTCTCTTCTTCGTTTTAAATATTTATAAATTGTTTATCTTATTTGGAAAATTACTGTTAGACTAATGTATTAATTTATATAATATATTTATCTAATTAAACTTTTTATTAATTTAATTTAATTAAAATATTTGTATTGTATTAATCTAATTAAAATTTTTATAATGTACTTATTTATTATTGAACTCTAAATCATTAATTAATTATATAAACTAATGAGTACCTATAGTCGAATATTGTGTTTTAAAATGAAATATATAACAACAGGCCAGCCTAGTTGAGTATTACATATTTTATTATATGATTGTATGATAAATTATTATTGTATAATTATATTTGTAATGTAATGTTATGTTGAATAAAATAAATAAATAAATAAAACTTGCTGGTCTAGAATGAGGAACCTAACCTAACCTATTCATTATCGAGATATTTTATCCACTAGTGTGAAAAAGAGTTTAGAGAAAAACTCAAAATAAGTAAAAAATTACCAATGGCGACTGGTTTATCGGAATTACAAATCTCAACCACAGATGGTGGTAGAAAATACAGCCACACGTATACAACATCCAAAATTTTTGTAGATGTGATAGTTTATCATGGGTGCAATTGATGAAAGTTGGGTAAGTAGGGGCGGAACGGGGTGATAACAATTTGATAACGATTTGTGAGAGTTTGAAAGTAATCACACCATTATTTGTTAATTTGTATTTTTATTTACTTATTTCTCTTCAAAGAAACTAATGCTAAACTTTTCTAAATTAATAATTCCTATCAAAAATATGTGTTTGAAAAAAAGGAAAATTTCCCATTCTGCCCCATCCCCCGGGGCACAATGGGAAATGAACCGGGGTACAATGGGGTACCAATTGTTGACCGAGTTCGCAGATGAGAACACTGTCATCATCATCACTGTAGCACATGCCATGTGTGCCCTTTTTTTAAAAACGCCATAAGAGCACCAGCCTTCATTAGACTTCTATCACAAATCATGGCTTTACAAGCAGGCCGCGTTAACATGATGACCTCCAACCTATTTTTTAGTCTAACAACTTGAGATATAAAGCCCAGAGAGGTCACTAGACCATAAGGTTGTAATTTACATTGATCTACAAACAAAATAATATTGTATTTTAATATCTAGCTCAACAGTATTGTAATTATACACACGTATTCAATACACAAAACCAGTTTACGTATAAAATTTGTGTTTCTCTCGGGGATCTCGAACGCAGTTTTTATGTCGTAGTTTTAATTGATATTTTAAAATTCTGATTTGTTTTAAAAAATTCTCGTAAAAAATGTATCACAAACATTACAATCCTTTAAAACCATTGATATTAATACACTTACTTTTTTCATATCGATAGGTATTATAGAGGTTTACAGATTTATTTATTGTAGATTTATAGCTTTATAGAGGTTTGTATGTAGATAAGGGGCACGAAAACAAATAAATTGTTTTATGGTCATATTTTGAAAATAACAATATTGTTTATTTTGGTGTTTGTTACCCTACACTCAAAAATAGACGGGACGTACCTAGATATTTATTTATGTCCGTGTATTTATTTAATGTAATTAATTAAATAATACGACTTTAGGGACTTTAAATTAGACTTTTGAAGCAAAAATTGCATCGTGTTTTATACCTACATAAACGATCGTGCACGATGGATAACTTTTTAACACCCGAAATTTGTGCAGTAATGGCATATGAACCATTTTAAATTCAAATGGGTAGGTACATGAATATTTTGTTACACATACATGAATGATTGTAATGTCGAGCCTCCCCGATGTCTGGGTATTCTTAAAAGAGACCTGTTTATTTGATGTTGAAGCGATATTTATATCATCAGGCAAACTAGTCATTAGAACCTGAAGTTTTGTGTAAAATATAAGGTGATAAATAGTATAATATAATTATTATATAAAATAAGTAATAATATTATTTTAAAAGTTGGTAAAAATCAGTTTGTTCCACAGGCATCGACTAATTTCTTGATTCAAGATTAAATTTCAAATGTTGAGTTAAAGCCATACCTAAAGAAATATTCTTATTATCTAATACCTATACTTGTAATTTTTCCAAGTTTCCATTGTAATTCACATTACATACTTTGCTTAATTAATACCGTAAACTATCATATAGTATTTTAAATAAGTTTAGGATAATCTGGATGAAAGAAATTCGAAATATAAATAGGTACCAACGCTTTATCGAACATCGAATAAAAATATTGATGCAAATATTCGATTAAGGAATAAAAAATATTTTTGTTGTCATAGATATTTATGCTTAAAACTTTGATCGAAGAGTTTTACTAACATGCATTATTATTATTATTTTATTTACTAAATTTTAAACACTTCTAGTAGGTACATGCAGGCAGCTTTTCCGAAGGTATGAGAATCAAGCGTAATTTAAGTTATACTGAATATTGCTTTTTAATCTGGCAGAAGTCAAATAACAAAAATTAGTTGTAAATCATGATTCATGATCAAATATATAGAAATAAGACAATTAGAAATAATCGGCCGTATTCTGAAAATAACAAGATTGTTATTTGGTGATTGTTGCCCTAACACTCAGAAATAGAGAAACGTGAAGACTCAAGACATATAAATATCGCTCCGACAAAATAAACATGTCTTTTTTAAGAGAATCGAAATCGTTCTAATCGTTATAATCAAATAGTGAAAGTAAACAAAGTTATCATTTTTTAATATTTTTTTTATAGAATATTGTGCGTTTGGGCCATATATATATATATATGTAAGGTGCCCAAAGAGCGCGCGGTTTTAAGAGATATAGGCACAGTGCGAAAAAAACTCGATATTCTAATCAAAATACTTTTAATATTTATTTGTATTCTTAGTCTTCTTACTAAACATAAAAAATGCTACAAAAATCGTAAGATTGAGTTCATAGTTTTAATTTATTTGACCAATACTTTTTCTGTTTCTTTAGAAAATGTAGGCCCGTATCTGCCAAGGGAGAGGGCAGATGCAGCTCTATGCGTTTTCTCAAACTTGATTCTGCCATACTTAATAATTCAGCCACATATCTCTTACTCTTCCCCTCGCCTACCATCTTGCGAGCAAGATCAAGATCAAATATTTTGTCTGCTTGTTTTTCGTGGTTTCGATTCCATTTGCAACAAAAAAAACATTAATTATTTTAAAGTACCGCAAAAGTACGCATGCGCACTCTCGCTGTGCGCACTCTTGATACCGACACCATGATTTTAAATAGCCGCACTGGTAACGCCATCTAGTCGACACCGGCAGAATGAATTCTGTCAGTTGTTTGCCAACAAAGTATTTTCACCAAATTCCACACAAAATTCTAGTTCCTTTTTAAAAACAATACGTCACACACCTTGTAAAACACAAAAACATTTTATCAAAAGTGTTAGATTTAAAAAAACTTACATTTTTTCATCAAAACATATTTGTTTTGCTCCAAATTTTGTCAACACAAAGTTCTGTATCGGGCGTTCGAAACACGACCAAAATAAATGCCAATCGACCAAAATTGTGGGAAATTTGAATACTGCGTACTCTTAGGCCCGGTTGTTTCAAGTTCGATCAAAGTAAGCGGTCGATAAAAGCATAGATTTTTACGAAAACGGATCGTCTGATTGGTGGAGAACGTAAAATTTCAGTTTAAACTCTACGCTTACTTTGATCGAATTTGAAACAACCGGGCCTTAGGAACCGCGCGCTCCTGAGGCATCTTACCCTACATACGTTTGGGCAGTAATATACAGGATGTAACAGAGATAGTCTACAACACTTTACAGATGGATTTCTGCCTTGATTATAAGTCGAAAATGTTCAAGCAAACAATACCTAATATCAATAGTTAGGTATGGAGTTATGCGACATCAAAGTTAGCATTTTTTTCAATATATCTGAATTAACTTTTATTAAACGTTGAAGTATCATTACAATAACTTATATCGATTACGAAAAACTCATTCGTTTCAATAAAAGTTTAATAAAATAATAAAAACCCTGAAAAAATTCTAAATGTAATTGGAAAGTTTTTATCATTTTTTTTTACTTGTATTAAAGCGAATGAATTCTTAATATTATATATAAGTCACTGTAATGGTAGTCCAACGTTTTGCATAAAATAAGTCAGAAATATTGAAAGAAAATGCAAACATTAATGTCGCATATCTCCTTAACTTTTGATGTTAGGTCAGGTTGCCTGTACATTTTCGACTCATTATCAAGGCAGGAATTTACCTGTAAATTATTGTGGACTAGCTCTGTTACACCCTGTACAGAGTGGTGCAACTCAGGAAAGTTTGGCGGGATGTTTGTACGACTCCATTGTGAGTTCGTTTGGCGCTGCATTACAGTTAAAGTTCCGGGCGTCGACGTCACAGGCTTATTAGTCAAGAAGAGCATGAAAGCTTCTCGACACAGTGAGAAATCCGGTTACGCAGCATCCGCCCGCGGAGCGCTGTGGCCAAAACCAGAAACGGAACTCGGAGCATCGCGGCCGGGGACCTTCGACAATGACCGAAACTTTGGACAAGATATTTCTGCCTTGAAAAGTTTGCATTTTTTTTCAATATGTCTTACTTATTTTTTGCAAAAAGTTGAACTATCATTACAGTATCTTATGTCGATTATGAAAAATTCATTCGATATAATACAAGTCGAATAAAATGATTGCATTTTAGATAACATAGGCAGGAATCTACCGGCCAAGTTTCTGCTGCTAGCTCTAGTACACCCTGTATATATGTATAGGTATATATAAATATATGTATATGTATATAAATATATATATATGTATATAAATAATATCTATAGTGTATATATATATATATATATAATATATTTAAAATATATATATATATAGAATAATATATATATACATAATATCTACATTACATTAGCAGCAGAAACTTGGCCGGTAGATGTTGGCATTTGTCTGGCTCCTTGTGATGCGCTTTGTACTCGATGTTGCTTCTTTTGTGTCGATATTTATCTGTTCGGTGGTTGTATTCAATTGGTTTTTGCCATTAAGGCCAACAACGACCGGGAATAACCAATATCCAATACAAAATTCCCAAAAACCATTAAGGCTAATAATGATCAAAGTACCTAAATTTAGATTTTGACTTGCCAGACCTTACTTGGTAGTAAGCTTCTGATACGAATAGACGTGCTCGCACTGCTCTCGTGACGGAAATTTATTAACAAGGCACCTTGAAGATGCCTGTTGTGATTCAGGCGAAACGTCGGTTGACGAATGGTCTTTCTAAGTACCAGATTTTGACGCGGGTTACCCCCAAAAAAATTAATAATAACATTTCTAACACCCGTGAAAACATTTATTATAACATATATATATAACTTCGAAGGTTTTTATTATTTTATTTGACTTGTAATAAAGGGAATTAATTTTTCATATTCGATATAAGTTACTGTAATGATAGTCCAACGTTTTACAAAAAATAAGTTAAAAGTATCGAAAACATGCAAACTTTAATGTCGCATATCTCCATAATTATTGGTCATGGTTGAGTGAACATTTTCGACTCATAATCAAGGCGGAAATATAGTCCTACGACGATATTAATGTTTTCCAAATAACCCTCTATACGCGTATAAATCATGTGATTTGGATTGTGATATTAACCTTAACATGCTTATTTTTAAATATTGTAAAAGAAACTTAACATACCTACTTATCTTCAAATGTTGTGTCATATGATTTTAAAAATACAGTTATCTACTACACTTGTTTCATATATAAGTTCATACTTTCATGGGACTGTAAAAAATTGAAAAAAATCTTTCATAATTAAATGTGTATTATATGTGTAAAATATTATATAAACTTAAATAATAATAAAATAAAAAATTATAGAAAAGTAGGTATGGAAGTGTTTTTGGGTATTCATAGGAATTGCTTACGTACCACTGGCTTAAGTTATCACTTTACACAAGATTTCTACTTAATGATATCCCCCTGGAGATAAAATCCAATATTTTATTCTTAAAAATATTAAACATACTCAAAATATTCTGAAGATGATTATAATTTAAAATATAAATTTTATTTAAATTTTCATTCATGGGGCTTACGACCTACCGTACGACTAGCTTAAGTGAACACGAGACTTCTAAACTTACTTACTTTCCCATATTAAAAAATGGCTTCGTCTCCATGAGACATTTAAATATATATCTTGATTAATGCTATCCCCCACGATTTATCAACGCCAAACAGCGTTCATAAATTACAATTTCCGTAATAATGTAAATTCATGCATAACTATCCGTTCACTGTAGTGATTGCTTTCGGGATTTGCTCTAAACATATAGACATACGCCACACTGTTTGTGTGTAGTCTGATCCACTATTCACACTGCCAATGACCGGAATTGACCCGGTGAGATTATGTGAGGAAATAGGTGCAACATTGACCAGTGATTTTGAATCTAAGGTATCTAACAAGAAAAAAAACATTTTACAATATTTCTATGTGTTTGTTCTAAGAACACAATTAATATGTGCTAGCAGCAAGCAACCGGCCATTGCAGATTGCTTGCTTCTAGGCCTTGCGGGCGGCTATACTAGCAGCTGAGCGACCATTGGTGTCTGCAATTGGCAATTTGGCAATCATATTTATTAAAAATAATATTGCTTAATACTCCACTTTAAACATATAGATGTTTCATTACCAGCATTTTCATGAGACGGACTACATATGCCTCTAGTATAATCCTTTAAAATATATGAAAGGTTTTCTGATTTGGAACATATTAAATACAACTTTCAAAAATGTAATAATGTGAAATTGGTGAACGTTGCATTGTGCAGTGTTCAATTAAGCCAGCTCGCACATGTCGTAAGCCCTGGACCATCTTACAAAAATACTTCTATGCACGTTCCTCATATAAATGGCTTTGTCTCTGTGAGACTTCTATAATTTATCTAAATTAAACATTTTACAGTATCAATGTTTTCGCATTCATATTCGTTGCTTAAAAAGGCAAAAAATATCCCACGTACGAGTATAAACGTTTATATGTATGCTTACACAGATGTAAATGAATTTATTATTTTCATAATTTATTGGTCATGGTCAGGAAGACATAAATACGTTGCTAAAAGTAATACAAAGTAATAATAAAGTCTCCCATAATTATAGAATGGTGCAGATAAGATCCAGTCACAGATAGTAAGAGGTTAAAATAAACAGTGATAAGTAACACGTATAATGTTAGAATGCACATGGTCAGGGAATGTGAAAGGTGGCGCTGACTCACCAAACGAAGATGCTCATCATATTTGGTATTAAAAATATCTGTTGAATTTTAGAGGTTGTTATAGTCTGAGCATATACATGGGATGGACTCACCATACGAAGATGCTCATCATATTTGGTATTAAAAATACCTGTTGAATTTGACAGGTTGTTATAGTCTGAGCACATACATGGGATGGACTCACCATAAGAAGATGCTCATCATATTTGGTATTAAAAATATCTGTTGAATTTTAGAGGTTGTTGTAGTCTGAGCATATACATGGGATGGAGAAGATTTCCTATTATTGGTGTGAGGGTGAAAGGAAAAAGAGGTGGCTTTGAATGGAACGTGGAAGGGTAGCAGGCTGGTAATTTATTTATATTTTATTATATACTAGCTGTGCCCGCGCGGCTTCGCACGCGTAGATTTTTAGAACACTGTTTGGATCGTCATCGAACTTTCGCAAACCTTCTAGAACATTCTTCTTCCAGAACTTTCTAGAGCAGGTTATTCCGGAACCTTATAGACTCATCGACACAGTCGGCGCACCTGTTTTGAAACAATCTGAAGCATTTGCGGCCTTCCCATAACAAAACAATGTGCTAGAAAGCACATTTTCGTCACCCGCTCCCACTCACAGCCACCCCCACCAAACTCGCATATTTTCGATGTGACACCAAGGGCTATCCACCACCATAACCACCGGTGGGTGGTTATAATAATATATATTTATATATATATTTATATTGGTGGTTGTATATATATATATATTTTTTTTTTTTTCACGTCATCTTTGAGTGACAATAAAATAAATAAATATTAAAACGATTTGTCTTGAGATGGTAGAATCAGACAGAATTACGAACTGTCGAAATCTCTCGAACGGTCCACACGAATCTGGAATCGACTGGGCTATTCTCGTAAATCATCGAGAAAGCGGAATTACCTATAAAAACCTGTAAATATACCTATAAAAAGAGATCGATCGGCTACTCCGTAGCATAATGAGTACCAGAGTTGACAGCGGACTATCACCATAGAAAGCAAAATCGTGCGGCGTGTGCTGACAAGCGAGAAGTTTTCTAGTGCGAACCGGAGTGATTTAAGCAACATGTAACAGTATACGAGAGACAAGTTATACTGGAGTGATAAAAAGTGCAGCGAAGATTCTAAAACGAATTTAGTGAATTAGTGTATAAAATACTCTGGAAACATTTCGAGTAAATTTAAGAATAGTGCCCGATTAAATTCGTGTCCAGTGACTTTGTGTAATTAATATAATTAGTTGATTGATTAATTTTAAGTGTTATTTGCCTCCCACAGCCACGATCCCGTGACAACATTCAAAAAGAATATCTTATATGGATTTATTAATTATTACTGACTATTGCAGATATTCATTCGTTTCAAAAATGTTAAAAATTGCTACAAAACATGTCAATTCATACTACAAAAAATTATGTTGCCTTAAATATAAAAGCACACTAATAAAATTAATAACTCACCACCGTGCGCGTTAAATTAGGTAAAAGACAGAAGAGTAGAGGTTGTATTTTTTACGGTAAAATAAAAAAACATTCAAAAACAGGATTATGGTAGCGCGCTAATAATTTATCAAAAGGTCCCAATCCTCTATAACACACTTGTCCCTACATTTATCACCTGGCTATATTATTTTTAAGTGTTAATTAATTTTAAGGGACCTTGAATATTAATACGTATATTAAATTTATAACTAATAGAGTAATAAAAACATGAAATTTGGAGCTACGTCACGTAGTGGACAGTTTTTCAAATGATGCAAATAAATTAGAAATTATCGATAATTATTTTTTATATATTTATTATTACAAATATTATAATTTTAATATTATAATAAATGAGTCTACCATACTATTGTATAAACAACATCGTGGGTTTTTTAAATGAGAAACATTACTTAATATTGTTCTTGGATTTTGTGTGTGTCTTCTGTGTATTACCTGACAAAGCCGCACCGATAAAACCGCGAAATAAAAATAAAAATTAGTAAAAAGAATATTTATTTATTACTATTATAATATTAAAATGAAAAAAAAACATAAAATTAGAACATGAATGAAAGAGAATGAGAAAAGAAAATATTTTTAATTAAGACAAATTATAGAAGTCTCACACAGACGAAGGTATTGTGTTCCCCTCCCCCATATCTATTTTATCCCAGCCTTGATTAAATTGAAACATTGTTTTAATTAGAGGCTTTGCAAAACAATGGAACCTTTGTTTTCCTCCACAAATTTATTTTCAACTTAAACCTTAACCCGTACAACGCCGGGTATGAATAGCTAGTTACTATGTAACTTTAATGCTTTGTGGCTTTAATGCTTGCATATAAAGTAATTGAACTTTTTTACATTTCGAAGCATTTGGTCTGCCTAACATGATTTCAATGTAATTTTGTTAGGTTAGTTTATTCATGTCAAATCCTTTTTTTTCATTTCAATTTAATTTTATAATTTTGACTCGCGCAATTATTAGCTGGGTTTTCGTATTATCATTTTGGGTCTTGTAGATTTGAAAAATTTCGAATTATGACGAATTTCGAATTATCGGGGTCCGAATGAATGGGGTGTTGCTGAGTATGTAACGTTGTAATATTTCCGCCTCACTTCTCTCGCTAGTTTTTTGCGTATTAGGCAGCTAATTCGAAAACTGAGATTAGCTAATTCAGCAATATATCAAACATAATAATTTAGTTGTCTGTCCGTTTGTCTGGCTGTCCGTTACTTCGAGTAACGTACGTAATTTCGTTCTAAAAAACGAAATTAAACGGCCGACGATGCGACTTGATCCTCGGGCCAGCAAACCCGCACCGGCCGCTTAACGATGTTGTTACGGCCGCCTCCCCGTGGACCGTCAAAAATATACTATATAATATATACTAGGGCTTTGCGAAGACACGAACCATTTCAAATTTCGTGATTTTTCACGGGTGAATGGCTAGTATTTAAATACAATTTAAAACACGGCTGAATGGCTAGTATTTAAATACAAATTAAAACTCCACTGACTACACCACTGGGAACTGATAATGGTGCGATTCTAGAAACATTCGTCTCACATTGAATAGTAGTTTTAATAACACATACACATTT
Organism: Agrypnia vestita; assembly: GCA_016648135.1. Classification (NCBI taxonomy): domain Eukaryota; kingdom Metazoa; phylum Arthropoda; class Insecta; order Trichoptera; family Phryganeidae; genus Agrypnia; species Agrypnia vestita. Next base: position 87,895 of record JADDOH010013585.1, on the reverse strand, counting down.
ATAATGGCCATTCATCTCGTCAAAGTATTATTTTACTATGCTATAATAATGATCCAATAACCTTTTGACCCAAGAACTCAACTTAGCCTTTAGTTAGAAATTTAATACCTAATGACGACGCATATTACATAATATACCTGCGTAATAAAATAACGAGTACAAAAATGCCCACATAAAAAGAACGAAAATGGACAATTTAAAACCACGTTTATTTAAAATATTTTTATATATATAGTTTATATAAAATTACGTTTGCTTATTCAATAAACAAGTCATAATTATTTATGTGTTAAATAAAACGGATATTATTTTACTGAGAAGCAAATATCGACGTTTCGCTGAAGTCTTATTCAGCGTCCTATCACGGCGGAGGTGTAGGCCGGACTCATACATTCAGTTTACATCTCCGCCGTGATATGACTCTCTCTTGATGTCGCTGAATAAGACTTCAGCGAAACGTCGAGATTTGCTTCTCAGTAAAATTCACGGTTCGTATAAAATATCCGTTTTATTTAACACAAATATGTCCAACTAACGTAATAATAAACTTAACTCTTTAAAAACTAAATTATTCCTTAATTAACAAACAGATTTTTCAATGAAAATGCATTAGACATAACCTTCCATGTCTCATTAAGAGAACTAAATAAAATTTCCAGTGTATTTAATATTAATAAAATCAATCAATAACAACCCAAAAATACACTTGACCAAGAACGCATCGCTAAGAAGCTGTTTTAAGAGCAGAACGAGATCGGAAAGGAATATGGAAGTGTCCAGGTTCGGGACTAGTACAGCCTATATACCTTTAGCAGTGAAGCTTACAGTACTTCATTGATGATTATTCATCCCTTGGCGACTATTCTTCCTTTCGACAAATCCTTCCATCGGAATAATTAAAAAGCCATATTATTTTGACAATCCCGGAAGGAAGACAGCTGGTTGAATAATAAAAAAAGTGTACGAATGGATACGGGATGTGTCATACCTAATTAACATGTAACATGTCATAACCGATTAGCACAATACAGGGGAAAATGGAAACACTTTGTCGAGTATTTGCGCCCCAACCCTACTAGGATAAAGGGATGAAGATGAAGACGATGATAACAAATACTTTTTAGTATCCTCTGAAATTTTGCGGAAGTTCAGTTGCATTATATATTGTCTCTTTCAACATTTCTTCACTGCAACTTCATCAATTATTATAATTGCGGGGTATTAATGCAGTGATTGTCCTGACGAAGAAACGACATATGTTGCTTCAGGGTTCGAAAAAATTATTCATTAGTTGTGGGGTATAAAAGCAAAGGCAGCAATATCCAAAAAAGTTAAAAAAATCTTTTGAATGCAGCCACCGAGAATTACCAATTTAAAATGCTCTGTATTCTAGATTTTATGTACCTATCCCTTCCAAAATTATATTTCCTATAAACGGGCTATGTTTCCTATAAAAGTTCGAATTCAGTACATTATTAATTAGTATTAATATAAGGCTGCATTAATTTTTTTTGGATATTGCTACCTTTGCTTTTATACCCCACAATTGTGATATCCTTAGCTGTGGGATAAGTGATTTTTAAATAATTTATATATTTTTTATTATTTCTGTATTGTGTATTATTTTAATAACATTTTGTTCTCCGACGAAGCCCATTTTCATTTGAATGGGCATGTTGATAAGCACAATTGCAGGTTCTGAAGCAGGGTGAATGCCAAACTCAAACATTAAGGGACTCTCCATTTTCCAGTTTGGGTGGCTCAAGTCATCAAACGGCATTATCGGTTCTTATTTCTTAGGTTATTACCTAAGAAATAAGAACTTATAATTAATTATAAATATATATTATAAATTACCTATCATTTATGTCAGATTCGAGGAACGGTGATGGTGGACATTTGGACAAAATTATTTTTAAGAGAAGATTTTTAAAATTGTAACTTCAAATAAACATGGATTATTATCATTCTGTGTTTTTTTTTAGTAATTTTCAAAAGTTACAATAAAATGTGTTTTCATTGAAAATAAGAACACAGTTTCGCTTCATTTCTATTGAAATTAAGGTATTATATGAACTATGTTTCATTGATTGAGGATTCTTAGAACCTAATTAAATTTGGTTGTACTCTCCTGCAAAATATAATACATTGCACAATAATAATAACTGTTTCTAAATTTTTCCTATAATAATTCATACTCGTATTTTAATATCTTTATAAGCTGCTTCAGACACACGCTTAGAGCACTCCTATTTAAATAGCTTTAACATGAGAGACATAATAATTTTGATATTTTTATGAATCTATTTTAAAGGTTAATAAGAAATTGGTTTATTTAATTCGTTTTTTACTTGAGTGAGTTCACGTCAGAAACATTATTTTGCATAACAAGCAAAAATGATATTCTGAGGATATTACGAGAATAGAGAAGAGAGAGACATTGAATCGGTTTGAGAGAAACATTATTTTGCATAACAAGCAAAAATTATATTCTGATTTGAGATACCTAGTCTTTATATTATACTTACAATTAATTTATCTTTAAGACACTTTTTATTATTATTTTTTTTATCATTAATTGCGTATTATTCAAAATCTTACTTTTATTGATCTGCGATATTTTTTTATCTGAATATTATTTACAATTCATTATATCGTTAAAACATTATTTATTTCTATTTATCATAAAAAGTGTATTGTCTAAAAAGTTATTAACCTGGAACTTATTCCTAAAATTGTATTTAGTGATTTGCGTTAGTCTAAATATTATTCTCATTATATTTTTACATTTATTATTTTTCATTATTAATTATTAATTAACCGTAAATAGTGCATTAAGTGTTTTATATTATTTCATATTCAAATGTTCACAAAATATTCATACTTGTACTTTAATGTCACTCTAGGACCGTCAATTAGGGTTATTAATGGCCTGTTGACGGTCTGTTTGTTAAAAAATAAAAATAAAATAAAATATATAATAAATTATGAATACGCATGTAATGGGTATATATTATGATGCAGCTTGGATATAAAATGTCCACAATGCTTCTTCTTCGCTAGTCGGCTCCTTATCCTCGTTATTTGAGTTATCAGGTGCACTGGATTCGTAACAATGTTCGCCGAGGCACCGCGAGACAGGCCGAGAACGAGTGTGTACATGGTGTCCTAGTCTTGTCTCGCTCGTTCTCGCCTCGCCTCACCGCGTGTTGCCGGTTGTAGGCTCCCCGAGAAAGGCTGAGAACGAGTGTGTACATGATGCCCTCGTCTCGCCTCGCGCGTGCTCGCCTCACCTCGCCCTTTCTCGGCCGCGTGTCGATATTTTGAGTCAAATGGCCTCTATCGGTCTCTCGAGATGCACTCTCGCTTCTTTAGTTACCCGCAGGATGTGTTTGAATAGGGTTGTTTTAAAAAATATTACATACATTATTATTTTCGCCACTAGAACTATGAAAAAACAATATAATCAAAACTTCATAAATAATAGGAAAATAACAATATAATCATACCTTGATTTATTGCCCTGCATGGTAAGCATCCACAATCTACGTCTTCTCAACGATCAAGTATTTTTTTTTGTTTAGTGTGTACACCAATAATTATAGTAGCGAATTTCACAAATATGTACAAAAAGCGGCAGTTCTATGTTCATCTTGGCGATTTATTTATTATATTTTATTTATTTATCTTCATCTTGATTCATGTCATAGGAAAAGGAGCCGCTCATCTCACTGGAAGAACCTGTGCCGAGATGAGCAGCTGACAATATAGTGAGAACAAAATAATATAAATCTAAAACAAAATACTGCATAACTATAAAATTAATTAATTAATTGAGGATACAAATATAAAATATGCGTAGTAAAAAACTAACCCGTAAAAACCAAGTTTTTATTATACTCCCTTTCTCATTTACTACTCGAAACAGATTTCGCGCTTACTCCACGCGTCGGGCTCGAGTTGGGCGAAAGGGAGTAAAAACCGTTAAAATTTCGAAAAATCCAAAATTATACTATAATAATTTTAAAAATTTTAACAAAAATTTGTTAGATCATTATTTATTATATGTTTTGTAAATTTTCGAAATTCGTAGTGATGTACCTATTATACCGACAGAGTAATTCAAAATTAGAAAATATTCCGCGACGTTATCGGGCCGCCGCGCCGTTGTTAATCAAATTTTTCTAATCATTTCAATTTGAAAAAACCAATAAAATTTCAAAAAATCCGGAATTACAACTATAATTATTTATTTTATTATTAAGATATATCTCATATTATATATATCCTATATCTATCTATTCTATATATATATCTAATATATATATATATATATATATTATTAATATATATATATTATATATATATTTTGTATATATTTTATACAAAATAAATAAATGAAATTAAGAGAAACACATAAATATCAAATAATAAAACTGAAAAATTAAATGGTGGAACCTGGATTCTAACCACGGACCTTTGTCTTACGCGGACAACGTGATGCCAATTTCACTATCCCAGCCACTTAATAAGTCGTAAATATTTGATAGTTTTATGTTTCTCTTTGAATTATTAATTCACTTATTTATATTATTCCATCTTTATTAGGAGAGTAATCGATTGTTACGAGAATATCAAACGAAGCTTTGACGTCTTCCCGCTAGTCGATTTCCGAATAATGGAAGTATTATATGCTAAACTTCAAATTAACATACGTATATAATTATATATATATATATATATATATATATATTTATGGATAGTAACAATATGTAGATATTTTTGAATACCAAAGCAATAGCAAAATTGAAAAGAATATATATAAAAAGGGGGTTGGGTCACAGCGGAAGAATGTCCCCGTCGCGTATGTTTAGAGTACTGTTATACTTCAGTTAAAGTATTTATTATACATTTTTAAAAGTAGGTACTTGATCTGACCTTTTCATAATTGAATACTGGAAATTAATAAAATAATTAGTGCCAGAATGTTAATTTTAAAATAGATACAAGGTAAAGGGTAAATGTAATCTTTTTCGCTCTTTATGTGCAATTTTTACGCTTTTTCATTACCTCACATGAGTCATTTTAATACTAAGAACTACAAAATACTCATGACGTTTAGTGCCTTATTTATTATACATGACGCTACTCTTAATACTTGTGCGATATGAATTCCCATATAACTAGGAAATTAACACAGATAAACTTCAGTGCACTGTATAATGTATAGGTGAAGACATATAGCACTAAACTGTATACTTATCTTTAAAAATATATTTTTGCACATAGTGCTTTATTTAGTTCTTTATTCAGTTTTATTCAATTTTATTACTTTATTCAGTATTCAATTTTTTCAAAATTTACAAGCTGGTAGTAATTCTTTTAAATAAGTCAAACGCATTGGAACCAATAGTGGCACCGGATTGTGTACCGCGAAATTTACATTAGTTTTTGTCTATACATTTTGATGGTTTGTGCTTTGGCATGAAAAATCGATTATCACGAAAAATATTCTAAAAATGTTCTTAGGTTTTCACGGCCGTTCAGTACTTTCTGTTTTGATTTTTCCAGGAAAACTCAGGTTTCCTGTTTTTTTTTTGTCAAACCAGGTAAAATATTCTGGTCCTAATGTGATTTTGATGAATCCTACCGGGATTTCGGTGGATGATCATAAACAATATCATATTTTCACATAAAACAATAAACACCAACCATAAAAACTTTTCGCATCATAAAATTACAATGTAACATAAAGCGCTGCTCAAATAATATCGAACCTTTGTTTTTTCCCCCCAAATAAATGAAACCCAGAAGATGTATTTTGGTGGAAGTATGTAGTAGGAGGTTCCTTCCCGCCCGCAGAAAGCGTCAATCGCTGGCGGACAGTCGCCGAGTACAGAAATATTGTTAGTGCCTATCAGATTTTCAATTGTTGTATAGTGACGGAATGATAGCAGCGATGTTGCATTAAATTTTGCCAAAAGCTTAGCGATACTCAAGTAGAAACCATTAGCAACATCCAACAGGCTTGTAGATACAACGATATGGGTATAGTGCCTGTCAGATTGTCAATTGTTGTAAAATTACGGAATGATAGAGTGATATTGTATTAAATTTTGCCAAAAGCTTAGCGATACTCAAGTAGAAACCATTAGCAACATCCAACAGGCTTGTAGATACAACGATATGGGGATAGTACCTGTCAGATTGTCAATTGTTGTAAAATTACGGAATGATAGAGCGATATTGTATTAAATTTTGGCAAAAGTTTAGCGATACTCAAGTAGAAACCATTAGCAACATCCAATAGGCTTGTAGATACAACGCTATGGGCATCTCACAAGTATAGGAGTGGCACAACCGCTTCAAAGATCACATTAATACAAGCCGAAACAACATTGATCATGACATTTATCATGCAGGATCATTGTATCACAGTCCGAGAACTTTCGAACGAGGTGGGGGTAAATATTTGATTGATATATTAAATTTTGACCAAGGATTTGGGCTTCAAGAGTGTCCGCAAAATTTGCGCGGAATATGGCTCCGCGTGATGTTTAGTTATTCCCCAAGTTAAAAATGCAGTTGAAAGGAACCCCAAAATCAATAGAAGACATTATGCGGAACGGAAAGACCCTGCTGATCGCCATTCCTAAAGATGCGCTCCAGAGGGGTTTCCAATAATAGCGGGACCACTGGTAGAAGTGTCTGCGTTACCAGAGGGACTGCTTTGAAGGAGATAAGGATGTGTGTATGAATAAATATGTTTCTGCCAAATAAAGGTTCTATATTTTTTAACGCGCCTCTTCAACTTTCAACAAATTTTCTTAAGACATGGCTGACATCTGACAATAAACAGGGATGCCACTTGAGGCGTACCACCTTTACCATTCTAAAAATTAGTCTGAAGAATCGGAAACCGATCGATTCTACGTCAGCATTTTCCGGATTTACCATCGGATCAACTGAATGGTAATCTTATATGAGAATGAAAAAATAGTATTCAAAAACTGAATTTTGTATTTTGATATAGCCTCTAAGCACGTTAGTAAGCATAATAAAACTTGTAACTTTAATTATTTTTAACGTTTCATTTAATTAAATTATCTTTATTTTATTTTATTTTTATTTATTTTTTAATGAAAAACACATTACATGATATAGGTAATACAAATATAATACAATAAGTTTAAATCACTTAAATGTGAACAGCGAACAGATAAAAAGTAAAGGCTAAAACATACATAAGAAAGAACAGAAAAAAGTGATTTTATAGAGTGAACTAAAACAGAGTGAGACTGAACAAAGAGGCTAAACAGCTAATTTCGCAAATTTGGTACAGTTCTATTGTATTCATGGAAACTGTCATGAAATATGTCAATGAGGACGATTATCATTATTTCCTATTTTGTTGTATGACCTCAACATTCTAGATATAGAATTAAAGTGGGCCAAATTGTTATTGAATGTTGATAGAGAAATAGTTATATTTTCGACACAAGATTCTGAGTCAATATTACTATAAATTATATTATATAGGTATATTAATGACCCGCAATTCATCTTCTAACTTCCATTTTGCCTTATGAAAATATTCCAAGCGCTCTTGATAATATTTTTAAGTGCTGCCAAGATTAAACATATATTTAAGCATGCGAAGAAGTGTTTGCTGTACAGATTTTATTATATTTTTTAAAGTTAAATATTATGAGGTGACCAAATGAAACAACCAAATTGCTGCGACCAATGAATTATATAAACATATTAATGATGAAGGTTCTTTGAATGGTTTTGTAATTATATATGAAGTAATATGTATATGTGAAGCCCAATGTTTTTAGAGATTTTTCTATGATATTATTAAAGTAATTACTGAATGTGAACTGTGAATCAAGTATAATTCCAAGTTCGTTCGAAGTTCTTATGGTGTGAACAGAATTAAGCCCAATACCATTAATAGAATGTGCTACATTATTTGTAATTCTGCTTTTGTAAACGAGATCCTAAAACATATATCTACTTTTAAGTGCTTATCGTTCAAACCACACCAGTTACTTAGGGTATCAAGATCTTTTTGAAGAAGATGATGGTTAATTGTTGTTTTTATAAAATTGATTTTATAAAAAAAATTTAGGTCATCTGCATGCAAAAGAAAATTCTATTCTAATAGTTATAATTTTAAAAATATATTCTATTTACAAATATGAATTTTCCATTTCTGCTACTACGAAAATATATTTAATGTTCACAATCTTTCTAACACCTTCATTATCGAAATTATGGTAAAAAATATTTATCTTACTAACAAACTAGGTAGAAAAGATAGAACACCATATTTTTCTGTCTTATCACACCCTTTTTTTGGCTACATCCAGATATCTTCTCGTTAAGATATCTGGACGTAGCCGAAGAAAGTATATGTATATCGATGTATATCTCTACGGTTATTGAAGCTTTTTTAAAATATTTAATCTTTTAATTGCTACACTAATAAGAAATAAAATAATTATACAGGGTATCTCATAGTAGTAAAAACTTGTCAGGTGAATTCCTGCCTTGAAAATTTTCAAGCAACCATGACCTAATATCAATAGTTATGGAGATATGCAATTTCAAAGTTTGAATTTTTTTTTCAATATTTCTCACTTATTTTTTGCAAAAAGTTGAACTATCATTAAAGTAACTTATATTGATTATGAAAAATTAACGCTCACAGTGATTGCAGATTTCGCAGAATAACTGCTATAATGATTATTTTTTAATGACTTTATTGGATATACAGTATCCACGAGACCAGCCATGTGATAAACGGTAATTAAATATGTACGTCAATAAATACACTCACGTTCGCTTGCAACTTTTTTACGAAGCAGGCGAACTATTTGAATATTATTAACTACTAGTAACGTTCCCTCTAACTTTTCTATTATGTTAGGGACGTACAGTGGGAACAAGAACTTTATTTAAACTTTTATTTAAACATATATTTGGATAAAAAAAATCTGGCACAATATTATGAATAATATGTTGATTATTGTGATCTGAATATTACGAGATATACATCTTATTTAGGTTTATTTTCAAAATATATGCTTAGGAAAAAGTCACGCTTCTTGTTCTCACTGCTTGCCCCTGTGTGTACGAACTGTAAACTCATCTGAGTAGTAAGTTTTGTACAAAAATATATGTGCGCAAATGTTAAAAACTATTTTGCACTCTTTAATTACTATGCCGCGAAAGAAAGTGAAGACCTTGTAATAAGCAAGTAATTATCAATAAGTTAATTGCACCAAATTCTATCCCGGTTTTGGTGTTTCATCCCATTTTTGTCGGTGTTGGTGTTGGTCAGTGTTCAGTATATTGTGGCAAACCTAAAATCTCGTTTCGCATATTTATTTTTGGCTGGGACAAAGATGTCCGGACAAATATTTATAAATGTTCGGCCGCACACCCGCACACCTTACAGGGAACATGTAGTCATCATTACCCGGCGGCACCCCGGATTCAGAATTACTTAAGATAATTATTTAAGACGGGGTTTTAGGGAGAGGGGTGGGCTTAGTCGTGCGTATGCTCTAAATAATAATATTGCACACAAATTTCTCCAGAAAAATGGAGGCTGAGCTGTGCGGTGTTTGGAGGTAGGAATGCTGTGACTTATATGTTATCGTCGGGGTCATAAAGGGTAACTTAATTTGGAATCAATAATATTCAATCAATGATATCAATCGGTAGGGAGATGGTGCCCAAAAACATGAGGTATGGTGTCTATGTTTTGCACAAAGTCCTTAAGTTTGTGTAATAATGCAAAATTTATTTATGATCGATCAAAGAGTGTATAATAATAAAAAGACAAACAGACATATGTTATGTTATGTTTTATGTTAATTTATATAGCGCCGTTTTTGCGTAAGCCCGCCATTCACGGACGTGTCTTTTGCGTCGTTCCATATAGCATGAGTTGATTTGGAGCGTTGTGAAATTTTTATCACACTACAGGTGCGAAATCCCGAAAAAATAAGATTTTAGGCAACGCGTCATAAGTACGAGGTCTGTTCGCCCTGAAAAACATACAGAACCTGAGTGCAAAGGCATCGCCTTTCTGCCCTTTGTCCAAAGCGTTACAGACAGAATTGCCAGAGCTCTCAAGAAAAGAGACATTAAGACAGTTTTTTGGTGCCAACTTCAAAATTAAAGATATGTTGAGATCAGCAAAGGATCGAGATCGCTTAGAAACGGACGGTGTGTATAGACTCGATTGTCAAGACTGCGATAAAGTATACGTGGGGCAAACGGCGCGTACCATTTCCAAAAGGGTCAACGAGCACAAACGGGCATGCAAACTCGGTCATCCAGAAAAATCAGCACTGGCTGAGCATTTTCTGGATACCGGCCATCATTTTGCATTCGAACCGAAAATCCTTGGAAAGCCTAAGAGTCACCATGCGCGTCTTATCAAGGAAGCACTAGAAATTTACAAGCATCCGATAAACATTAATAGAGATGATGGTCTCAAATTAAAAACATCTTGGTATCCGGCGCTTCAAAGTCATTCTCGTCGCAGACTCCGCAGAGATAGTGATCAGACAACAGATGAATCATACACACAACACAATACAACACATCATGACTTCGGCACGGTATTGCAAGCCGATACTTAACCACAACACCAACATTCAAGACAACACATCAGCCCTGATGATGGACCCTGCAATGGGATCCGAAACGTCGGCCCGAAAGGTCGTAACAACACGGCATAATACCCCAGTAAACACAAACTTGAAGATTCTGAGTGGCCGTGAAAACCTAAGAACATTCTTCTTGAAGAGTTCCTGGTGACAAATGTTGGTACGAGTACATGTAGGTATAACTTTAATTTTGGATGGGTACTTTTATTTAACAAATAAATATTTAACAATTTTTTGTTGTAAAATAATCGGCGGTATTACAAGAATATAGGTAATCAAATATAATAACCAATTAGATTTTCACTTTGCGCTACACAGAAATATTGAAAGTATATAATTAATTTTCGATAGTATTTTGGATCAAGTATCGAAATCATTCCACTAACCTACTAACAAATCAAGTTAAAACATAAAAGGTATATTGCATTTTAACATTCGATACATGAATAAAATTAACATTTGATTTCACGACATTTCATTTATATTTCACTCTTTGATCTAAAATTAATAATCAAAGAACCCCTGGTTTTCATACGGGATAATTAATTGTGTCGGCGATATGTTCAGCCCCCTAGAAATATCAGCTATTAATAATACAACCAACTTCATCGTGAATTTTTATCTTTATTTTTATAGAATTTCAATTACATTACAAAACTTGACACATATCCACTGTAGAATATGTTTTCTTCTACACATTTACTTCTCGTTGATGTCTATAAACATACATAAATATCTGCACCAACGTTCTTATTATACAGGGTATTTCATAGCTAATGGCAATAATGTTACAGGTGGATTCCTGCCTTGATAATGAGTCAAAAGAAAATTTTAAAGCAACCACGACCTAATATCAATAATTATGGAGATATACAACATCAAAGTTTGCATTTTTTTCAATATTTCTTACTTTTTTTTGCAAAAGTTGAAGCATCATGACAGTAACTTATATTATAATAACGGCTTTAGTGAGCTGTGGCATGTCGATTATGAGGGGTCAATATTTTCCTCCAATATGCATCAATGCTGGAGTAGGGCATGCTTCCAGAATAAGGATATTCTTCGAGCTGTATATCCTTTCCCTCATTCCTGCCACCCTGGATCTTATGAAGGCTGCAAAATAGTTATCGTAACATATTTTAGAGGGAAACTTCAAAAAATTAAAGAAGAAGACATCTGATATTATATTATATTTGATTTGATATTATATTATATTATATTATATTTGATATTATATTATATTATATTTGACATTACATTTTTACTCAAAAATGTAATGTCTAATACCAGAAGTGAGAGTGAGTTACGTTCAGTTTTACAGTTTTACAAAAACAATTAAACCATCATTTTTTTTATTGTTGCCATTTTATTTTTACATCTTGTAAAACTGTATTCACAGTTTAAACGCAAGGATTTCATTACAGAGTTTACAGTGTTACTCATAAACATCATTCATGGCACAACCAGATCCTTCAATTCCTCTCTATTCTGCCCCTTGGTCCGCTAGTCTCGAGATAATGTAGGTCCCTTTGGATCACATTTAGCCAATTTTCGTCGACTTCGAAGACTCTTCGTCGACTTCGAAGTCCTTGATTGTAGCGGCAACGCTAAATATTATTGAAGGAAAAATGTTTCTTATATATTAGGTCCTTTCATATGAAATTGGTGTTTTGCCGTACTGGCAAATTTGATCTCAAATATCTTCTCTTTGGTTAGGAATTTCAAATCCAAATTTATACAGCTATTTACTCGTGTATTTGTGTTTTGAAAATTATAATTAATTTGTTTTTTCCTCAATTTTTTTTTTCTTTGCGTCACTCAGTTTACAAAATGAAAAACTTGAAATATCGCGTTATTTACGAGTACGAGTTCCACCGTGGCACCAGTGCTGCAGAAACGGCTCGAAGGATTAATGATGTGTATGGCGACGGTGCCGCAAAAGAAAACACAGTGCGTTTTTGGTTCCAACGTTTTCGTTCTGGAAATTTCGACCTGCAGAACAAGCCCCGTGGACGGCCGGAGACCAAAGTTGATAATGAAGAATTGAAGGCTATTGTGGCAGCGGATCCATCGCAAACCACATCCGAGTTAGCTGCAGGCTGCGGTGTTAGTGATAAAACTGTTTTAATCCACTTGAAGCAAATTGGTAAGGTGAAAAAGCTTGAAAGGTGGGTACCTCACGAATTGAGTGAAGCAAATCAACAAACGCGCGTTGACTGCTGCGTTGCATTACTCAACCGGCACAATAATGAAGGGATTTTAAATCGAATCATTACCTGTGATGAAAAGTGGATCCTGTACGATAATCGGAAGCGCTCATCGCAATGGCTGAACCCTGCCGAACCAGCCAAACCATGCCCCAAGCGAAAATTGACTCCAAAAAAGTTACTTGTGAGCGTTTGGTGGACTAGTGCTGGTGTCGTTCACTACAGCTTTCTTAAATCTGGCCAGACGATTACGGCAGATGTCTATTGTCAGCAACTGCAAACCATGATGGAAAAGCTAGCTGCTAAACAACCGAGGCTGGTTAATCGCTCTAGGCCACTGCTGCTTCATGATAACGCTAGACCACACACTGCACAACAGACGGCTACCAAATTAGAGGAGCTTCAATTGGAATGTCTAAGACATCCACCGTACTCTCCGGACCTTGCCCCAACAGATTACCATTTTTTTAGAAATTTGGATAACTTCTTGCAAAGGAAAAAATTCAACTCCGATGGGGCAGTCCAAACCGCCTTCAAAGATTTTATTGATTCCCGTGCGAATGGTTTTTTTAGTAAAGGGATCGATGAACTACCTATGAGATGGCAAAAGTGCATAGATAGCAATGGTACATACTTTGATTAAATAAATATATTATAATAAAAAAAAATCGGCTTTATGTTCCTCCCATACTAAACGCCAATTTCATGTGTAAGGACCTAATAATATTGTAGCCAAGCATACTCCGGAGAATCTCGTTTTGTTATAGCCAAGGATAATTAAGGCTCGTACTCCATATAGAGATATCTCAGGGACTTTTTATAATTTTTTTATTAGATATTATTTGATTACAGTCTGATGAAGGCAGAACTGCGCGTGTTTAGAGAGGAAGTTTGTTTACAGTGTAATGTAATCAAAATATTCTGTATTTTGTACAAAACAAAAACAAATGTACATAATTCTATCTATAACAGATACGTTAAATTAAATATATTATGGATTGTAAAAAATTTTTGAGTGTATGAAATATTCAGTCACTGATAAATTTAAGTGAATTAATTAAATTTACATAAATAACATTTTCATATACCTATATGGATCAAAATGGAAGTTCTTTTTATGTTTTTTTACTCCCTTTATATTAACTCGTGGCGTCTGCTTGCTTGCTTGCCGGCTTGCCGTCGAAAAAACTTTGGATTGATTTTTGACCTTTTTCCCGTGATCCAATCGAGCTGAAACTTTGCAAGCAGACTCGTGGTAACGATCAAAAAGATCTATCAAATTTTCGTTAAAAAATAATAATAATTATAGTATAATTTTGTATTTATAGAAATTTAAATGGTTTTTCAAATTGGAATCATTACCAAAGTTTGATTTCTAGCAACGGCGGTCCGATAACGTCGGGCATATTTTCTAAATTTGAATTACTCCGTCGGTATACATAATAGGTACCTCACTATGAATTTCGAAAATCTAAATTGACTGACAAATGTTTTTAGAATTTAATCTTCAAAGCAAGAAGTGTCTTATCAAAGATCAAAACATCTGACATTTTAGAAAAATATTAAATTACTGTAAGTTTAGTGTTATGTTATATGTTTTAATTCGTCTTTCATTGTTGTTATATTTTACAAAGAAAGGGAGTATAATAAAAACTTGGTTTTTAGGGTTAACTTTTTTTAAAAATGAATTTTTGAACAATTTTGAATATAGTGGGTAGTTGATTGAAATATTTAATTCCTACAAAAGAATAATAAATTTGCGCTGCTCCGGTGTTATACTTAATAATTTAGTTTGCACTTTCTCCACCATTAAATAATACTTATGTCTGCTTCTCACCGACGCGTTGTAAAGCGTTCTCTGTACGTTGATGCGCAAAGCAGTCCCTGTTCATAAAGATCGAACGGCATCTATTGCGGTGAAGTGCTCGACTATCGGGGGTCCACTGACGTCGTCTGTTCTGTTCCTCAGGAGAGCGGCCGTTCCCCTGCGGCTGGGGAGGGTGCGGCAAGAGGTTCGCCCGCTCGGACGAGCTGGCGCGCCACACCCGCACGCACACCGGGGAGAAGAACTTCGCCTGCCCGGTCTGCGCCAAGAAGTTCATGCGGAGCGACCACCTCAGGTGAGACCGCCCACTTTCAGTACTATCAATAATCTTGTCACTATTTTGTGTTTTGACAACTTTTTTAAACAAGTGTTTTGACAACTTTTTTTAACAAGTGTTTTAACAATTTTTTTAACAAGTGTTTTCGACAACTTTTTTTGACCAGTGTTTTGACAACTTTTTTTAACCAGTGTTTTGACAACTTTTCTTTACAAGTGTTTTGACAATTTTTCTTTACAAGTGTTTTGGCAACTTTTTTTACAAGTCTGTGTTTGTCTAGCCCCAGCAAGTTTCCTTGTGTTATTAAGGGGTCTCTAACCCTGAGGCATCAAATAGATTTTAATAATAAAAATTACGTTATTATTGCACACACGAAATTTGTTTTATTATCATTGTTTACAAGGGTTATATCAAAATATAAAGTAACGAGACAAACTATATAGTTCAAAAAACGCAGAGAGAAACAATTTAATTTTTATTTTTCAGTACATAGATTATCAGCAGGTCGTTAATGACCCTGATTTCTCATGTAATAAATAAGATGATGGTTTTGACACCATAAAATGCAGAAAACACCCATAAGTCTAGATAAGTGTAGCACGCGGAGGTGACATGCTGGGTAAATTTCGATCGCAATGCTTCTACATGGCTTCTTTGTCACCGTTATTTTATAGCAAACGGGTACTGCAACACTACTCAAATATGTCCCCTTCTCTCCTACATATATTATATAGAAAATATCTATAATATGCTGCTGTTGGCAGACCAAGTATATTTCAAGATCTACCTTTCATTTAAATATTGTTTCACACCTTTAATTAAGGCCAGATTTTGAACGACTATTTAATTAACTCTTAAACAGATTTGACAATGTGTAACCAAAGATTTGTGATTAGAAATAAGTAAAACTTGTTTTCATTTTATTATTTGAAGTATTATTTTTAATTTAAATTGAGTAGGTAAATAGCAAATTTTTCTTTTCTCATATTCATTATCATTCTGAAAATTTATCACTGAACTATGTATGAAATTTTCTTCTATATAGCCAACAGCTCGTGTCTCAGTACTCTATCTGATCTCATAGCAATTGAATAATCGCTCTTATCTGCACATCCGGACTGTGTTCTTTGTGCAGCTGCGATTTCTATTTGCTGCGTAGATCAGTGAGATCATCTCGAAACGTCAGAAATGTATCTCAACAAATGCCTGACAGACAATTTCTGTTCAAATGTTGTATCATCACGCTGGATTTTTTAAGCTCAAAGCTATGGAATATGATATAATATAACATTATGCATACTAAAGGAGCATTACTCTTAATACAGAGTTGTTTTGCATTCATAAATATGTCGCAATTTATCGCTTTAACCGAACATTATGAAAATGGTTTTTGCTCCCCGGGCAGTGTAATAAATACTACTTTATTCGTTAAACTAGTGCTTTAACTAATGAAGATTAAAATCGTTATTAATAAGAAAAACCAATTAAACTAATTTTATACAAAAGCCAATTTACCAATTATTCTTAAAAAAATCACATTTCTGCTGAAATTTACCTGATATGGACATTTCAATTGTTTCACAAAGATAACATTTCATGAAGAAATATGCTATAATTTAGTTCATTTTTTGAGGCCAATGTTGAGTTTGGTTAGAATAAATGCTGTGAAAAGATAGAATTTTTTTACAATGCCCGGGGAAAATTTAGCACCGTATATAATGTTCGGTTAAAATGATAAATAAATTTTTTTTTTAAGACATACATTAGTAAAAAAAATATTTCCTAATGTATGTCTGTCAAGCTATTAGTTTAAAATATACAAATATTTTTCTTAATATAAAAAATGAGTTAAGGTTATAGTGATCGGTCATGTGTTTAGCAAAATGTGTTTAGTAAAATTGATGCAATTTACTTTGTAATTTATCACCTCAGTAGTGTACTGGAAATCAACTATTAGTATGTTTTATTCATCTTCATCCCCTGATAAAAATATTACCCATAAGAAAAAATCTAAAATTCAAGTCAATTGTGAGTTATGTAGATATTTAAATCTGAAATTGTAATAATAAACGTTTTTATTTACAGCAAACACGCACGGCGACATCCAAATTTCGATCCATCCGTTTTGAGACAGCGGCGGCCGCCTCACAAACCATCCAGCAATAACTCCTCCACAGAAGACGCCTTTTCGGATACTTCTCCATCGAGTCCCTAGCATCGGCTTTCGCAGCCACACGGCAAGAAGTCAAGAGTCGCCGAGGAAATCGTAGCTGGCACCAAATGCCCTAAGTCGAAAGCCTCCATCATAACCTCATCAGACGTCACAGAAACAAATAAAACAATAAAACAAAGGGGCAACCACAGGATTGCAGCATCTGAAAATGTTAAAACAGATAACAATTATCTTAGGGCAAGAATGTGCAACAAGTTTCCAGCGTCACAGCCCATGACCGATGGAACGAGAAAAGTACCCAAATCGAAAGCTGCTCTGAAATTCATAGCTTCTGATATAAGGCCAAAGCTTAGCGAACAGCTAAATGCCTTTCGCGCTGAAGTTAATTTTGGTGCTCAAACTGAAAAATCTTACTTCAGCGCAGATTCACAGGTCTTTGAAGAAGGAACTCTAAAACCGATCTGTGCAAATATTAAGTCAACGCGAGTCAAGGAAGAGAATTTTTGCGAAAGTTCTACAAACCATTTCACCAGGGGTGACCCCTCCCCTCTCCACGGTGCCAAGTCTTGCTATAAGGAAGAAATCTCGCGGGATGGTGACCTCTCAAGATCGAGAAGTGCTAAAGTCACCGAAGCATTTGCATACACCGCGAGCTCACACGAAAGGGTTGCGAATTCCCACATGAGGAATAGTAAAGTCCACGAAGATTCGAATGGCCTCAGCCCTTTGGTTAAATGCGCCTTTCGTGGAGTCATTTCTCATACCAGTGAAGTTAGCAACGATCTCTAATCATTTGATTCCCTTACATGAATAAATAATAGTATCTGTCTTTCCGCTACTGCCACAATTGATACTGATATAATAAAAATATGATGTCTTTTCATTTAGATCAGATCTGTAGAGTCCCTAGTAGATGTCATAAAACGGTAAACTATTTATTATCTTGCCATCAATGTTCGTGCAGCTTTTTACCGAGAGATTATTATTCAACGTAGAATATTTCCTGAATTGATGATGAAAGGAGTTGAGAATGTAGTATAATTTTGTTAATTTATCTTTAAAAATGTATTCGAGGTGGCATTCTTCATCTGCCATAGCTACAATTATTGATGTATAATGGTGAATTATATAAAACGTATTGAAGTTATCACTTAGTCTTTGTTGATTGTATGAAACCCGCCTCCAAAGTTATCAGGAAAACTGATTTCTGGATGTAAAGAACCCGGTTAATCGCTAAAGCTTTAATTTATAACAATTCCTAGTTGACTTTGGGGGATTCGAAGGAGATGCATCCGATTAGGTACTTATAAATTGGTTTCCTAGTATTTGATTAAAATTACTCTGTTTATTAAGTCTTCCATATATTTATGATATGATTTTATTAAAACTTAATATCGTTTCCGATTGGGAACAATGAAACGAAAACTCGAAAATAACTAACATCTTGTTAATCCCCAATATATATATATATATATTATAGACTCTTTAGTAGATTTCTGTTTTACCATCAGATTGAAATGAATGTTTCTGTGTAAGTACAATAACTGTCGCTTAAGTTGATCTTTTGAATGATTCCATGATTTGCATATTTAGAGAGATATCAAATATATACGCGAAAAACTCTTATTTCTTGTAAATACTAACACTGAAGAAGGTCTCCGATATTTTTGTATTGTGATCATTTAAATTTGTATCAAATTTAGAATAATAATACTACAATATATACTTATCAATTTGATTGTTGTGTTTTGAAACTTTAGAAAAATCAACAGTAGAAGAATATATTTAAATGCAATCTAGTGATCTCAATCGATGTTACGTGTACAGATAATTTCTCAATAACCAATGTATAAATTGAGAACTGTCAGGGAATAATATGACTGTGTGTAAAAGTAAATATTATTTTTTCACTTATTTTTACTGTACGCTTGTAATGTTATGGAGGGAGAGAGAAAATACGTTTCGTTATATTATTACAGTACAACCTTATAATTCGAAATATTAAAAGCAAAGTGTTTCGTAAATATCACTCGTTACGTTGACTTCTCTAATCAGCTACTTGTATGCATTAGATACTACATTAGTTTGACTGCGACATAGCTCTTAAATATTTGCGTAGCCATTAAAACATATTCGTCAAATAAATTATAGTCTACAATTTTTTAGTATCCGTCCAATTTTTCCATTCCTTTTTAGTTTTTGCACCTCAGTGTTCTTGTTCTTAAAATTTGTCAAAATTAATTTTATCCAAAAATCGTGAAAGTATTAGATGAATCTGTAATAAATTTTTTTATTTGTTTGCCTGATCTGCTCAGTTGTTATTTATCTAAAGCCCAGAATCTCCAACTGCGACACTAAATATTTACGTATTTAACTGAATCGTCGAGTTTTACTTGCAGTTTATCTGTACAATTTATGGAAAAAACATTTTCAATTACTTTTTTTAGAATTCAAAACATATCTTACTTGACATTTTAAATACGTTTAATTTTAATCACCATTAGTGATTCGATTGAAAATTGCGTTTTATTTCAAAACTCCACATTTGCCATCTATATTTTATAAACTAATTAAAGCATCTGATTTCATTATATTTAATAATCACGTCCGTGGAATTTCATAATTAAAAATTAAAATATCTTTAAATAATTTTTTATTTGCTGGTTTTGTCTTCGGTTGTTTTTATTAATTAACATTTTTACTGATATGTGGTATTGAAACTAGACGATTGAGTCGGTTGCAGCTTCAAGTTACATAATATCACCCCGCAAAGTCCATACTCTTCCATCGTCCAAGAGCAATACTCGTGCATATATTTGTAACGTTAGGCCGAGAGTAGTTTACAAGCAGATATTTGCAACGTTTGACCAAGAGTGATTCACAGCCAGATATTTGCAACGTTTGGCCAAGAGCAATACTCGTGCATATATTTGTAACGTTAGGCCGAAAGTAGTTTACAAGCAGATATTTGCAACGTTTGACCAAGAGTGATTCACAGCCAGATATTTGCAACGTTTGGCCAAGAGCAATAATACTCGTGCATATATTTGTAACGTTAGGCCGAGAGTAGCTTACAAGCAGATATTTGCAACGTTTGACCAAGAGTGATTCACAGCCAGATATTTGCAACGTTTGGCCAAGAGCAATACTCGTGCATATATTTGTAACGTTAGGCCGAGAGTAGTTTACAAGCAGATATTTGCAACGTTTGACCAAGAGTGATTCACAGCCAGATATTTGCAACGTTTGGCCAATAGCAATACTCGTGCATATATTTGTAACGTTAGGCCGAGAGTAGTTTACAAGCAGATATTTGCAACGTTTGACCAAGAGTGATTCACAGCCAGATATTTGCAACGTTTGGCCAAGAGCAATACTCGTGCATATATTTGTAACGTTAGGCCGAGAGTAGTTTCACCAAGCAGATATTTGCAAACGTTTGACCAAGAGTGATTCACCAGCCAGATATTTGCAAGGTTTGGCCAAGAGCATACTCGTGCATATATTTGTAACGTTAGGCCGAGAGTAGTTTACAAGCAGATATTTGCAACGTTTGACCAAGAGTGATTCACAGCCAGATATTTGCAACGTTTGGCCAAGAGCAATACTCGTGCATATATTTGTAACGTTAGGCCGAAAGTAGTTTACAAGCAGATATTTGCAACGTTTGACCAAGAGTGATTCACAGCCAGATATTTGCAACGTTTGGCCAAGAGCAATAATACTCGTGCATATATTTGTAACGTTAGGCCGAGAGTAGCTTACAAGCAGATATTTGCAACGTTTGACCAAGAGTGATTCACAGCCAGATATTTGCAACGTTTGGCCAAGAGCAATACTCGTGCATATATTTGTAACGTTAGGCCGAGAGTAGTTTACAAGCAGATATTTGCAACGTTTGACCAAGAGTGATTCACAGCCAGATATTTGCAACGTTTGGCCAATAGCAATACTCGTGCATATATTTGTAACGTTAGGCCGAGAGTAGTTTACAAGCAGATATTTGCAACGTTTGACCAAGAGTGATTCACAGCCAGATATTTGCAACGTTTGGCCAAGAGCAATACTCGTGCATATATTTGTAACGTTAGGCCGAGAGTAGTTTACAAGCAGATATTTGCAACGTTTGACCGAGAGTGATTCACAGCCAGATATTTGCAACGTTTGGCCAAGAGCAATACTCGTGCATATATTTGTAACGTTAGGCCGAGAGTAGTTTACAAGCAGATATTTGCAACGTTTGACCAAAAGTGATTCACAGTTTGGCAGTTTTGAAACGTTTGGCCAAAAACAGTACTCGTGCAGATATTTGTAACGTTAGGCCGAGAGTAGTTCACAGGCACATATTTGCAACGTTTGACCAAGAGTTTCTCACGACCAGATATGTGTCGTGTCTCGACAGGAGTGGTAAATATCAGTCCTAAATGATTCATGAAAAGGTATCGGATTATAGAGGTTGTACTTTTGCGAAAATATTTTTTTTATTATCAAATAGCGTTATCTCGGCATATGTTCTTGAGCTTATTTCCTTCTGTTATTCTATTAGACACCTCTGAAACAACTGAATCGACATATCCAATATAAATAGTTCAAAATTCTAAATATTTTTTCCCGGGTATTTGTCTGACACCCTTTACATTTTAGTGTCCCTACAGTCAAGTTATTTTCTATTTATATTCGTTAAATTTAGATTTATAAATTGTGTAATTTCTAAAATACTTCTTAGTAATTTATTGTGCCTATAGAGTCTTCTATCATTGTAAAAACGTTATTGCGTCTATTTTTAATACCCCTATAGTGCGGAAATTCGCATACCCCACTGAATGTTATGCTAAATAAATAAATAAATAAAGTATATTATTATAATATAGCCAGAACTAGACAATTTTAAAATGTATTCCTTAAAAAATATATCATAACATGTAATCATAACAATTTGTCAGATACCTTATAAGGAACGTGGTCACTTGCGATATATATATATTTTTTTGTTTAATGTTTCGCATTGTTATCATAATACATAAATATACATGTATACGTTTTAATATTAGTTTTTCACGTATACAGGACACCAGTGAAACAATTCGGAATTCATACTAAAATTCTGTGAAAGAAGAGAAAATATGTAAACAAACCGTCAAAGTCACAATTAACGTCCATTACGTTGTTGTCACACTGCCGAAAATAAACGAATATATTTCCATTTTGTATCATTATCAACAGACTGGAAAGCATTCTATTTTAAATTTACTAATTTATCTGACTATGTAAAATTAGTATTTTGTTTGTTTACATTATTTCTTTCCTCTCGGAATATAATATTTATATGTATATGGATAGTATTGATAAATTTAATAATGATTTCACAGAATCGCGATACTCATTTACAGTAATATCTTTTTAAATTTTACTACCGGTAATATTCTTATATTTTTCTGTTTTAAGAATGTTCATTTAATAAATCAGAGTACAAATTTTCAAAATCATTATAAATCATACCATCCCCAGTGGCCACATAGATTAAATAATAGTTAAAATTCATATAATCTCTTTAAAATATGATAATTATAAACTGTTAACCATATATTATTGTATATTACAATTATTAAGAGTTGTGAATAATTATGATTCCTATTTAACCAATGACTAAGATCTTATATTAGGTAGTTTGTATATTTGCTATTGTATTTTTTATAATTATTGAATTTCTACGTGATTTTGTTTCTGAATTAATTATTCAACCACTTTTTTGTACCAATTCAATTAAAGTTGAGAGGAAATAGCGAATTGTTTCAAAGTACTTTTATAAAAATTAGAAAAATTGAGCATTTTGGAACGTCGCTGAATGAGCTTAAAAAAAGTTGATTTATCTCCGAAATATTTATTTAAACACAATATCAATTACTCAATTTTAATTGATTTGGTTCAATAGAATTACAGAAATTCAGATGTGAATGTATTCAGATAAAAATTCATATAAACTAATGCAAACAATCATAGTTGTTCGATTGTTTTTTCTAAATGAAATAAAGCTCAATTTTATATCTTATTATATTGTACAATTATATTTTTTTGTATTCTTTAACGAAATAGGAACAATCGTTAATTTATATATATTTTTTAATATTGTGATGAATAGAAATTCAAAGCCAAAATACTTAGTCAATTTCATGTGATTTCTTGGTCCACTAAAAATCAAAAAAAAAAATGTTAACTGACGCCGGAAGATTGTGTTACGAATAGTCGTTCAGTGTATTCAATTATTTTAATGGAAACGTTTTCATTTTAGATGTTAAATTAGCGACGAGTCTTTTTTGCTCTTCTCTGTATCTAAAAATGTTTTTTTAGTCCTCAATGTTTTTTTTTGATAATATCATTTTTAATGATAACAAGCATTGAAATTAATTTAATACGAATATGTACGTACATTTATGTATAGGTATATATGAACAAACCTATACATATTAACACTATGTACGAGTTTGTACTAGGTTCCTCACACAGTGAATGTCTTCTAAAACTTGAATACAGTCCAGTTAAAAGTTAATACACAAGTTTATGCATGACATTTTTACTTTCATTAAACTTTAGTTATGAAAATAAAGAAAATGTTTTTACTTTAGTTTTTTTTCTTTCTTCCCTTCCCTCTTAGGTTCATTCCGTAAGAGACGCCACATTTTTTCTGTATTTCAATCGCAAATAAGAGATGCATATTTGTATCATGCCGTTAATTTGGTTATTTAAAAACAATGGTTGCCCTCGAACCTAAGGTCTAAATGACAGATCCTATTAACTACCTTTCATTTAATTCGTAGCGTCTGCTTGCTTGTCTGTAGAAAAAACTTTGGATCGATTTTTAACCCTTTTCCCGTGATCCAATCGAGCTGAAACTTTGCAGGCAGACTCGTGGCGACGATAAAAATGATCTAACAAATATTTGTTGAAAAAAATTAATAATTATAGTATAATTTTGGATTTTTCGAAAATTTTTATTACTCCCGTTCGTAGCGTCGCCCGACTCAAGCCCAACGCGTGGAATAAGCGCCAAAGCAGTTTCAACTAGCAAATGAGAAAGGGAGTATAATAAAAACTTGTTTTTTATGGGTTAGTTTTTTTATGATGTTTCTAAGAAAAACTTCTTTGCGCGCACTAGGGTGAACTCAAAGGGTTCGGCGGATTCGCTTTACTTTTTCCAGTACAGTATAATGAACGTAATAGTAACTTTGTATACAATATTTTTTCTTCCCAGATTTTCCATTGCGTCGCTTAGAGAAACAGATAAAACATCTGGCCTCGGATTGGAAGATTCCAGGATTGAATCCTGGCAGAATCAAAATTATTATTAACAATAAAAATTTTACAGTTAAATATTTACAGTTTATTTCCTAAGTACAGAACTTATACAATGTGTCTAGTGACCGGTATTGGAGCCTTTAATAGCATCAAATATGATAAATTTCATCGACAAAACACCGCCTGTATATAATTTTTCTCCAGTCATAATGAAATGAAAATGGTGTGTCAATTTACTAATATATACCCATGTAGAGGTCCTATAAATATCAAGGAGGTCTCATTTAAAAGATATAACAATAAGGATCAAGAGACCATAAATAAGCATTTAAAAAAATGACTAAAAAATAACATGTTTTTTATTTAATTATTATCCGATCACCGGACACTCACTGGACACACTGTATAAGATAATATTTGTCTAAATGATTAAAGATTACTCTTTTTTTAGCTTCGGTTAACATGTAATGTATCGACATTTTAATATTCCGATGCAAAGAGGGTTCACTTCAATATTAATGAGTTAAAAAGTAATTTTAATATACGAAATATGTAAAAACTGAGATTGTCAATATACAAAGCGTATAATTTAGGTATTGAATCAAATGAATATTTTGTATGAACCATATATATGTATTTCACTGGATTCATATCACAGAATTTTCAACAGAGTGTCCTCTCATTTCGAAGGTCAGAGATGTACTACTATTCAACACATCAATGTGGTTCGTATAAAAAATCCTATCTTGTTTCAATATAACAAACGACCATTATATAAATCTTAAACTTTTAAAACGATACAAAAAGTTTAGAACGGGTACATTCTTATTGTTAAATTTATTTATTGATAACTCAGCCAATTTTTGGAATTTTAGAATGAAAGAGACTCAAATTAGAACATCAAGCTAATAGATAATTAAAAAACTATTTTGAAAACGTCAAATTGGTGTAACCCCTTAATTGAAGACAAGCGAAAGACGCTCAAGAAAGATTTCTCTGCTTTTTATTAAAAAAACATCGCTTTGCCATCTTTCCCACTAGGCGTCTCTCTCGGAATGTTCCTAAATACATTTTCACCATCACTTTTTTGGTAACACGATGAATTTTGGTTGGCTCCTTAAAGATTTAATTAAGGTTTGTTGTATTTTACGGATTTTCAGGGTCTCATATATTGTCAACATGTTTCGTTTTGAACTGCGTTAGGAAAAATATATTTTTAATATGATTAAGTACATACGCAAAATAAAAGCGCACCTAAAATATGAAAACAATATAATTTTTAAAATATAATTTGTTCTTAGGTATATTTTAAAATTTTGTTACTGTTATATTGGAATATAGTATTATAAATATAAAATTTCTAAATTGATTAGGAAATTATTGAATAATCTGTTGTAAATATTAGGTAATTATAGCATGTATATTATCTAAACGACTCAAACAATCACGTGTATGTAGAAAATGTCTACAAGTATATTATTATTTATTTTCAAATATAACAATATTTACAAATGTATAGACACTATTGAGACAGGTTTCAAAATTATTCTAAATGTGATCGTTCCAATATTTTCGTCCACAATATTTAACTTACTATCGCAAGTTTAAATTGTCAATTTTACCAACGCCTTTTTGTCGTGTATGCGATATAATATTGCATTTTTTTTTTAAAAATTTATTTGTATTGTGTGTTTAGATATCGCCATTGTTGGGATACACGGTAGCCATTTTTTTTATACGTACAATTTTAAAATTTAATATTATCTTACCTATGCGCATAGTTTTGTAGTTTAATTCAGTTAGTTCAGTCCTGATGATGGACCCTGCAATGGGACCCGAAACGTCGGCCAGAGAGGTCACATATACACGGCAGATTATCCCAGAAAACTATACACAGAAGAGTCAACACGCAGTTTGTAGTGTATTATCTTAACGGAGCAGCGTTTGATTTGCCATCACAATCGAAAAAACCTTGATACCTGTTACGCGATAAAACTCGCGGACTCAATGTGTTCTCACTTGTTACATTATTTTGTATAAACGGTAAAAGCAGTTGTAATACGGAATATGTATGTTGCGATGACATAGAACTTAAGGCGGTACATTCAATGCAAATGCATATTTCGGCGTTTTTTTTATGAAAATGTGGGTTTTTATTATTAATTTATATCAGAATGTATACTCTAGGCTGCAAATTTTTTAGGGCAATAACTTTGCAGTTGACGACCGCATTCTGTTTTATAATTACGCCATTTATTGACACGATTCGTACTTTGGAATTTTTATTTTTAAATATCAATTAAGGTGTTTTTATTAAGAAAACTAACTTATATTATGTGAGTAAAGCCTCAAAATACGGGAATAAATAGAATATACTGTTTAAAATCATCTCTTTATATAAATAAAAAAGCGTTTTTAAATCAACAAAAAACGTATTTTTTTTTGCAAATTTAAAACATTATCTTTATTACAATTGAATATTTCTTGATTTCCTTAGTAAAAATTCTAGATAATGAAGATGAATATACGTATAAAAAACATATAATGCGTACAAATAAATATTCATAAAAAATTAGCGCCGCCTAGGACAATAAAAACGATTTTTTGGCTGCGGCCTGTCGATTAATGCTTGTATTTTATTAATTATAGTAAATAATGTCCAGTTTATTTCTTTTATATAATAACAAAGGTTCTATCTAAGTTATTTCCCTAAAAACATTGCAGTCTAGAGTATACATTCTGATATAAATGAGTAATAAAAACCCACATTTTCGTAAAAAACGCCGAAATATGCATTTGCAGTGAATTTCCAGCCCTAACAAAATACTATTGGCTCATATGTGTTTTCTTAGAACTATATAGAAAAAACAAATAACATTTTTCTGTTGTGTTCTTATTTTTAAATACACTATTTACAAAGAAAAAAATAAGTCTTCTTCAATTTTATGCCAATTTACTCTGACATAATCAAATTATTGTGAAGCGTTGCATTTAATTATTTTATTTAATATTTAAAACTATAGTCTATTAAAAATACACTGTACAGCAGAATATAATATTTTTGTTTTGAATTTCAATTTTAAAATAAGTTTATTGATTATGCATTAAAATTTGATGAATAAATTAAGTATGTTACGTGCATTTTTCAATTTTGGGACGATTATATTTGGAACAAAACTAACCTGCTCGATACATAACTTACCTGTCAAAATTCTTGTAATCAATCATAGAAGGGATCATGCCAGTAATTATTATATTTTCTAAGCTTAAAAAAATCTGTATATTCTATTATATGAACGTGATTCTAAACATTATCACAAATAAATGCTTCATTAGCGGGCCTGTAGATGTGTTTGATTAACCGATGATATCCCAAGGTGCGAAGAAATTAAACAGTCTACTACTAGGAGCATACAAACGCCAAAAGTTTGAATAAACTCTCCAATAAAACATGTCGGACGAACGAAATCGCCAGCAAGCAGAGAATACACGGTAGCAATGTGCAAAATTAATCTTGAATCTATTCCGTCTGATGATGATGAGTATAATCTTTTTTCCCCGTTCCTAAGATCATGGCCTTAAACTGGTCACAAGAAAACTAAAGTCATCTCGATATTCTGCCGCCTCTCTTTGCAAAACCTTTTTAATTTTTCAGATTCAAGCATGATGGCGTCCAGCAAACAGTTACATTATAACGAATCTAGAAGAATACACCGACGAAAGGTTAAAAAAAAATACAACATAGATACATGACAAGACAAAAAACCGATAAAAAATTAGAAACGTAAAATCTAACAACTATTACGGAGACCGGATGAAAAATAAATAGTACCGAGACTATTTAACAAAATACCGGATGGACTAAAAAATTGAACAGAAAAAAAAATTATAATGAAATGTGAATATTATATAATAATAATGATTGTGTGAGTTTGCATATTGTTCCTACAGACAAACTATACAGTTTCGTAGGATGTGTTTCTATAATATTGATACAATTTAATGAATTAAAAAAAAATAAATTAAAAAAGCTGCTCTTCCCTTTGAATATATTATGTAGATCAGCTGTTCCCAACCTAAGGTATGTGTACCACCGGTGGTACCCGAGTGGATAGTTGGTGGTATGCGAAAAATAATCAGTAAAGGCGGACATAAAAAGTTTTAAAAAAATAGTCATAAAAATATCATTTAAACTATTGTATTTTTCGTATAATTCATAATTATAATTAATAATATATAGTACAGTTGTTAATATGTACAGTCGATGATCGCTTAGAAAAAATTTTACATTTACCATATTTAATTAATTTTATATACATATATCTTCTATTAATATCGGTAATTTTTGAAAAAAAAATACCTGGGACGTATTTCATTATTTTTAGACAAATAATTTAATTTAATTCTATGTAAAAAAAATTTAATAAAAATTAGTTATTAAAAAAATACTTCTTTAAATCTTCTGGTTTTGAATTTCGACAAAAAATGCGCTTCGGCACCATTTATTTAAAAAAAAAAACATTGTGTTATGTAAAGTTCAAATGTCTCATTTTTATCAGAAAAAATAAAACCTATGGTATTTTTTTAATCTTAAATAAATTGAGTTCTGGGAAATATAGTCACCCTATAAAATTTATAATGCAAATAGAATAACAAATTTCTAGAAATACAATCATTTTTACGAAGTGGTACAATTAAGCGTGATGTACTAGTAAGTGGTACGCGAGCCAAAAAGGTTGGGAAACGCTGATGTAGATGTAGATGATGTTAGATTGAAATTTGTCTTAATATAATTTTGTTAATAGGGTGACTAAATTAAAATGCACATCTAAAATATATACACGCCACATTATGCTGTAGTACCTTCTGATAGGGTGGAGAGCTGCTGAAATAGGCTTGTTAGCGATTGGCGAATGGGCATGCGTAGAATGGTTTATTCGCTTCGAAACTGGCGATACCAGCTAAGACGACAAGCCAGGAATTTTCGGATTCTGATGACCATGCCCTTTTGATGACTGTAGAAGAAGACAAAAATTGCGCCATTAAGATACCGGACCCCTACACTCGCTTCGATCCGGTAAATGATGCTGACGGTGATTTTGCCCCCAAGTGACAATTTTACATAAAATGTTCTGAGTTTATTGTCTTTTTGATTTTTTAACAATATTCTTTTTGAAAAACATTATAATCATGCATCAACCTTATAATTTTAATAGAGTGTTATAAACACACGCATTAACAATTCTAGACTCATGAATTTCAGAAGCAGAGGTCGATGTAATTACACAGTCATGTAGTGGTTTAGCAGATGGTTGTATGATATTATAAATCAAATCGGTGTCACCAGTGTGGCGAATATGATTTGATGTAATGCGTGTATTCGCGAAGAAATCAGTGTAATTGTGCACCTCTGCCAAAATGCACAATCAGTCTGATGCATGTATGTAAGGCGTGTGTATGAATGTGTTATGCGTGGAGGTGTGTGACAAGGCTGAGCGGGATGTGATATAGGATGGATAGTAAGAAGTACTCACAATTACCTCGTTGGTTTATTGAAGACACCAAACTTTACATGTTGGAGAATGCGTTATACAACAATACACGGACAGCGAGTTTGAGCGTGGTATCGCGGGCGCCGGTCGGTGAGAGAATGGCGCGGTACCGGCGGGTTATGGTCGGTACATTGCCGGCGCCGCGGGCTTCTCATTGGGCGGTTTCCCTTGAGCGCGATTGGTCCAGTTGGCACGCTCGAGGGACTAGTGTCCAGGCAGGTCTGGCTCACCACAGTGGTATGATGCCGTTCACCAAAGTAAGACCTTAATATATAAAAAAGAGTCCACCTCCAACATATTCGTTTAGAGATGGCAAGCACGAAATGGGCACACTGGTAATATAAACACAATGTAATATTATGGTATTTAATACAATGCCTATATATCTAAAATCCCTTGTCATCACTTCATAAAAAAATTTAAAACCGACCTACACCTATTATAATAATGGTTAGTTACCGAATGCTTTCATTGATTCCAGATCAGTTAGTTACAATTTGGTCACATTTCTCTATATACCTTGTTTTACGTATTACAAATCTTCTTCGATAACCAGGTAAAATAAAAATAATTACATTAATATCTTACATACATTACAATACATTCACATGTATTGTAATGTCGGATCTCCACGATATCTGTGTGATCTAATAAAAGACCTATAAATAAATAAATGTAAAGTTTTTGATGAATATCATATAAAGTAAGTAGGTACCTAGGTACTAATATTATTCTAAAAGTTGGTAGAAATCAGTTTGTTTTACAAACAACTACATGTCTTCATTCAAAGAGTTCAAATGTTAAATTAAAACCAACATTTTCGTCACAATGATAGAATAATTAACATTTGACAGACGTCTTGACGTTTCTTTATTTTTGAGTATTGCGATAATAATCACCAAATAACAATATTGTTATTTTCAGAACTAGCTGTCACCCGTCAAAATGATGGTACTTTTACATGCCAGTTTCATATAAATATAAAGAATAAGTATTTACTTATTTATAGCCGACACCCATGAAATAGTAAGTAATAACGATATTTGAACATTTTTTTATGGATGGACGGACAGACGACGAAATTATTAAGTTTGATACGACCATTCAAAATATGTTAGATATCGCTAAAAATTACGATATCTTCGAATAGTAGTGATCTATATTTAGAAACATAAGATTGCATTTCTAAAATATGTATTCTGCATCGCCACATAGCGTGAAATTCATAGAACCGACTAGTGGTATTTTCTACTAAAACTTCGTGTGGAAACTCTAACTTCGTTTAAGGTGGTTGAATCACCTTATGTACGTGTACTTTAAGAATTCTGAAGTGGAACGGCGGGTTAACCTTAAAGTAACGTCGAGACGTGACGGACCGTGACAGAGATCTCCCTTGAACTGAAACGGAAACGGATGCACTTAAAATGCATTACAGGACGAGATCCCTTGAAATGCGGAAGACGCTATTTTTTACATAAATGTTGGGTATTCTCAGGACGATGTACTCGTTGGTATAAAACGTATAATAAGTAAAATGTTTAAAGAACATTTTAGCAAGATAACTAACTACATGTTAGTATTGTGTAAATCAGGACTATACTATAAGATAACATTACAGGAATTATTTATACTCTAAGATTTTTCCACAACATTAATCCTACATGTATCTAATTTATTTTCTGTATAAGGAAGAAAAAGTCATTTGTGAGCACATTGCTTATTTTAACAATATCTCAATATTCTGGCTTCATTTTTCTGGGGTGCTTTTCCGCGTTTCTACCATATTTCTGGCCGACATTTCAGATCCCATTTCAGGGTCTATCATCAGGGCTAATGTGTTGTTATGAGTGTTGATGTTGTGGTATGATACATTTTTAGTATCAGAATTATCGTGGTGTTCATTTTATTATTTTGCATTTTAATTTGTTACCAATCGTTGGTTTACAAAATAAAATAAATATATCATTTTTTTATGAAGTTTTTGAATATAGTATAATAACTAGCGCTCTTGTTTCAGTTATTACCCTGGATACATATTAAGTTACAACATGCCCTAAAGAATAATACTAAGGGCTAGCGACCGCCAGACTAACGTAATAGTACAAAACCTAATTTTTAAGACGTAATATCCTGACTGTCTTAATACGGTTAGGATATTACGATATTTGAATTGGGGGATATCAGAAGATAATACAGATACTAAAAATGAGTAAGTAAAAGATAAAAAAAAAAATTTAAATGTGTTTAACGGGACAATAATATACACTTATATTTATCATTGTCAGATGCTTTTCTCTATAAATAATCATGTCATTTATGTTATAGTAACAAATCTTAATTTTATATATTTTATTCGGTCCACTATTTAACAATATTACCCGATACCTTATATTTTAACGTTTTACTTACACATTTTTTTGTACCTGTATTACCTGTTATCTGCCAAAATCCCCCGAACTCAAATGCCAAAATACCCAAATATTTTTACCTACTATAATGTATATCTACAGAAAAAAATTCAGGCTTGATACTAAAAAGTAATTCTGGTGGTCGCTGACTCCTACTCTGTAACAATTTGTGCGTAATTTGATCTTGGAAAGAGTAGTGGGATATCCGAAGCGGTTGGGTGGGGTAACTTTATTTTTTCAGGACTTAGAGTGCAACTGAGCATAATTTGTAATGGCACTACGGTCATGTACCATGACAGTCTCAAGAAGATCTTTTTTCTTTCTGTTCTGGTCGCTCGACAGATGTCGACCGCCAGAATATCTAGATCCTTTCCGATCCCACCCATCCAATTAGGTGCCGATACTCCGACACCCTCTGAGAATCCTTGAGGTAGGTTTTCAGTGGACTACAGTGCGATTGAGAAAAATTTGAAACGGATGGCTTTCTGAAGAAAGGGTTTGGACGGCTAATAGGAGGAGAAAGGTACTGGAGGATTTTTTGCGCTTCTAGTTCTAAAGCGTACCTGAGCAAAATTTGATTTAGATCGGTCAAATTATATAGCATTTGTTAGAGAACTAATAAACATACATTCAATTCATGTATAATTTTAAATAATGGATAATATTTATTTCCCAATATGTTTTTCACGTGGAATAATATATAAAATATTAATTAATTTTTTTAACACAAATACAATAATAATTAAAACAATTAATACCTTACTTAAAATTAAATTCGAATTTTTAAATATAAGGAAGTGTCAAAAGGTGACATGAACATTTTTAAGGCATGGAGTTGTAACCCAAAAGACACAAGTACCGATAAAATTGAGACAAGTGTTAAATATTAAGTGGTTGAGAATAAACACGGCAACGCAGATGTGTTTCTTGAATTTATAATATAAACAAATTCTTCAGAATGGGCGAGTAGGCAGAATTAGTTCGCCGATCGCTTTTCGTACAATTTCACAGAAACAAATATGCGCGTCGACATAAAAGTAAATTTACTTTATCTTAACTTCCTTAAACGCCCGGGAGATGGAGTTTTCATGCAAATGTAAGTTTTTCCAAGTTACCTCGTGCTGCAGTTTTCCCGCTCGGAAATTCAGGGGAATTCCAGAAGCGCCGCCACCCGAGCGAACAAACTTCCCCTATCGACTTTATTGAAATCTTTTTATTTCATCTCACGGCAAACGTCATACGTATTAAAACATCTCCCAGTCAGGGATTGTGAACGCGGATTCCTGATGATCATTAATTTGGATAAAAACATAAAGTATGTTAACAATATGTTTTATATGTAAGTATTTTCTAAGAATACAGTTTCTGGATTCAGTCCCCAGAGGAATGATTAATAAATTAAGATAAATTATATAAATTGCACACAGACGAAGCTATTTATGTATGAGAAACGTGTATGGAAGTTTATTATACGATGCCCCAGATCTTACTACCTGTATTAGCTAGCTTAAGTAATCAGTACACAATGCAACGTTCCACCGTAAGAATATCCATACATCATCAAAATTTTTGAATATCTATATATATGTATATATATCTTCGAATTTCAAAAATCTTCCGTATATTTGAATGGTCTTCTGTAGTCTTTTCTCATTACCTTGTTAGTATACATAAATTTCGCAGCTGTTACTGTAACCTCTATATTTATAAGAGACTTCAATAGACGTTTCTCATATATAAATAGCTTCGCCTCTGTGACATTTTTATAATTTATTTAAATAAAGTATGTTACCTCTAACAGTAACAGAATCTCTCATAGACAAGTAAAGAATTTAATTACCTTTTGAATAGAGTTAAATATTGGCGTTCAAAATAATACCTTTTTAAATTTGTTTTACATTATTTCATAGTTAGTTATTTAACTTATACGTGCTTATTTTTCATTTTTCGTATTTAATTTTTTGTATATTCTGTATTCTAATGAATGGACCAACGATCCCGAAACGTAGTGATAATTCAATAAATACAAGTCATTTTACTTTATTTATATAATAAGAAACGTGTGGAATGACTGATAGAAGGAGAAATTAAGTCTGCATGGGGGGGGTGTTTTGTCATTCTATTTAGTTCTAAACAGTACTTGTGAAATTTTTTCATAAGATTTAATTGATCTTAACCAAAAATTAGTTGAAATCAGTTAAATATTTAAACCCTAACAAAGTTCAACAAAGTTTCCTTTCAAATTTTCTTATAAGGAAAGAGTTAACTGCGAAGCTGAACTCATAATTATATTAGATTCATTTCGATGGTGATACTTCCGACAAAGCAGAACGAATACACCCGCTAAACATGAGCGGATACGAAGCGCAAATGACACAGTCACATCGCCATTCACTTCTCGGCCGACGTCACGATGACATCGCGCGCGATAAAACCAAGTGGTTATTTCAAAATCCGTTATTTTGCTTCATTAGACCTTAGTTTAAACTATGCGAATATTTCATTACTGAAACCTATGTCATCTTTATACAACTCCTGCATATATAGTGACATTTATTAAAACACTTAAGAAGCCGAATAGTAGAGGCGCACTTCTTCATCAACTTTCTGCAACTTAGTGACCACACTCACAAATTCTCACTATATTTTTCTGTTGTGTAAAATTAATCATAATGCTCAGGCAGATTCCAAGGCAAAAGATTTTTCGCAGAGGAATAATCATTGACATTTGTTTCTAAAGAAACGAAACGAGTAGGGATTTATGCGAAGAAGCTGAAAGGGAGTATTGAAAGGATTGGGGAATTTCTGGGAGACAGTTCAATTAGGAAGATCCTCCGTTCCTGAAACCTGCCCGGGTTTCTTTTGATTGTGAGACGTACAAAGCGCTTATTATTTTTCAACAAAGAAAGCGGCCGTGGAGTCTATTTTCTTTCTTCTAATGTAGACAAGACTTCGCCTAAATGATAGAGCAAAAATGTAAAAGTTCTAAGAGACATTCGCCGTTGTGTACTGAACAGTTGGTCGGCGACTGGTTGAAGAAAAATATTTTTTCAAGAATTAAAATTTTGTTAATTAACCACATGCTTACACCGATCTAATATACTGGAATTTTGCGGAGCACTTAAAGCCTTAAAGCCGTAATTTCTCTATCAGTCTGAAAAAGAGTTCCGAAAAAAAATGCATGCATCATTTTATTCCGAAAATTTTATGCTGTATGATAAAGCAAAGAAATAAACGTGTTTTTTGAAAATATCAAAATGGTGTTACCCCTTAAATTAATACCTATTATAAACGGTTTATCAAAATAAATAGTTTAACTTATATTTTTGAGCAAATAAAGGCGACTCTATAAAAAGGGTCAGGCTACAACATGATTTTATTGTTTTTAGATTATTTATATAACGTTGTGCTATTTTATTTTTCATGATTTCACCTTAACTTTGCCAAATTTGATCTGAAAAGTTGGCTGACGTGGAAAAACGGTCTATATTCATAAATTTTTATTTGGTAGTTACAAAGTATCTGCCCCGAAATTCTGGTGATTTATTTCACTAAATGTTTTTTCTCTTTTGTATTTGAGCATAGACCTTTTTTGTAGGGACGCCTTCAAAGTATCCAATCGAGATCTAATACCGTTATTTTTTAATAGAATATTTATATATGTACGTGAACGCTCATTAAGTTGCTTTAAAGTATTATCTCTTGTGCACAAAGCAAAATGTAGGACTGTAATTATTCTCGTGGAAGTCGGGAACTGTCTGGCTTTGACCGCGCTAATACTCGTTGTTCATAGTCTCGGTTCTGTGTACTCGGAGCTGACAAAATGTCATGTGCATCTTTTGAAGAAATACAATTACTCATCGGTAGATGTTAATCGAAAATTATCATGAAATTATTTACTTATTATAAAACACTACACTTAAGGTAGTGTTTTATAACTTTGGGAATACGGGGTTTGATTAATGAAAGAACAGGCGGTAATTAATACTGTTCTACTTTATTGTTTAAATACGCTTTGAGGACCGACACTAGCTCCCCTGACCTTATACTATCATAGACAGGAAAAAGAAGAGAGCGCGCCCATGCGCGCACATCTTTATTCCCTTCTTGCGTCAGGTTGGCCAGCCTAAATATACCACATTAAGGCATCTTAACAGTTTTTAAACATTATACTGTAGAGCATAGTGCAATTACACAGACCAATTAAAGAGACTGAAAGATGTTTAAGGCACAGTGAATTAAGAACAGAACATTTTATGTAAGTGTAGGTATGTAATGTGAATAATTTATTTATTTATTTATTTATTTATTTAATGTTTATGGAAGACCAACAGCACAAAAAAAAGCATAGAAAACATTGATACAATATAGATGGCCAATTACAGGTCTCCACATTTAGAAATATGTCAGTAATGATAAATATTTATGATATACTAAGGCATATTAATTATATAGAAAGAAAAAATAAAAAATTTAAACAAACAGAAATATGTCAGTAATGATAAATATTTATGATATACTAAGGCATATTAATTATATAGAAAGAAAGAATAAAAAATTTAAACAAACAGAAATATGTCAGTAATGACAAATATTTATGATATACTAAGGTATATTAATTATATAGAAAGAAAGAATAAAAAATTTAAACAAACAGAAATATGTCAGTAATGATAAATATTTATGATATACTGAGGCATATTAATTATATAGAAAGAAAGAATAAAAAGTTTAAACAAACAGAAATATGTCAGTAATGATAAATATTTATGATATACTGAGGCATATTAATTATATAGAAAGAAAGAATAAAAAATTTAAACAAACAGAAATACGTCAGTAATGATAAATATTTATGATATACTAAGGCATATTAATTATAGAAAAAGAAACTTAATTATTACGTGGAAAAAAATTCAGCACTCAAAATTTTTCTTAATCTTGTGTGGCTGCACTCGAACAGATCAATATCCAATAATCTTATCAGTTTATTGAATGCATCGCATACCCTCAAGAAATATGAATTACGACGATAGTTGGATGAGGTAAAATCAATGTGAAAGACTGGGTTGTGTCTACGAGATCTACAGGGAACATGGAATTTTAGTCTATTTAATAGTTCAGGACAGTCGACGTTGCCTGATACAATTTTTAGTAGGTACATCAAATCACCTATTTCCCGACGTCTGTATAATGAATTTGAATTATTCCACAGCATCTTATATCATGATTTCCCTAAAAAAAGACGTAGCCTACGTAAGATGCTCAATTTTTTCAGGAATAAAAAAAAATTATCTATGTAAATTTTTTTTGTCAAATTTAATTTTGGTTTTGATGTGATGAAATTTACTCCAGTTATTATTTTTTTAATATTAATTTATTATAACACACAATATACTAAAAACAAAATATTATTTTTATTTA
Source organism: Agrypnia vestita (assembly GCA_016648135.1). NCBI lineage: Eukaryota > Metazoa > Arthropoda > Insecta > Trichoptera > Phryganeidae > Agrypnia > Agrypnia vestita. Next base: position 50,048 of record JADDOH010013585.1, on the reverse strand, counting down.
ACTATGTTGTATATGTTCCTATATGAAATTATTGTCGCGAAATGGCAGAATCAGAAGGAATTACACAGTATCGAAACCCCTCGTTTTCTGGAAACATCGAGAAAGCGACATTACCTATAAAATAAGATGGACCAGCTACAGCACAACAGTTTTATCGAAGTCGACAGCGGCCTAACGCCATACAAATCGATAAGCGAAATCGTGCGGCGACTGTTGCTAGCGCGTGTGTGATTCCAGCGATAATAAATCAAGTTCCTACCGATAAGCGAGAAAATATCTAGGGCAAACCTCAGCGATTTAAGAAACATACATCAGTATATGATAGACGAGTTATTCGGTGTGATGTGTGAAGTGCAGTGAAGATATAATTATCTTCACTGCACTTCTATCACACCGAGATTCGCGAGATACGAAATCGGATACTTTGTGTGTGAAGTAATATATAAATATTTAGAGTGAAATTAATAACAGTGTTCCGATTAAATTCGTGTCCAGTGACTTAGCGTTGTAAATAAAAGTTTAATTGTTTTCCAATATAACATTTGCCTTCATTATCATAAAATTTAAACAATCTTTTTTTTTTAATCCGGTAATATTATTTTCGTACTATTAATATTGATAAATTTTGAATATATTACTACTGAAAATTTGTAAGTGTTTTCAATTCGTAGTAGGTACCTATTATTATATCAATATTTTTAATATATATTTATGCAATTATACATTATATAACAACAATGCAAGCAAATCAAAGAAAACAATTAGCTAAAGTACACATTACCTGAATGAAATACAAACGAGAAAAAATAATAATATAAAGAAAAAAGCAAGTATAGGAATAGCGAAAGCAAAAGCTTAAAGAAAGATTAATGTAATAAAAAAAAATACACAAGATAAATAAGATTGCAATAACACAAGCTTAATATAATAAAAAAATATATAACAGTTAGTTATCTCCCACCCCATCAACAACTGAAGCAAAGCAAAGTATTTGAAGCAAAGTAAAAAACCTTTTTTGATTGTATCCTGCTAATTATTTATTACTGCGTATCATTATTTATTTTCAATATTCCATTATTCCAAATCTGATATATTGACTTAGTGCTTATTGCTAAATCTCTCATAATCTATTTTTTTCATGAAATATTTGCAAATATTTAAACCCCTTATCTGAGCTCCCGGATGTTATTTTTAAGAAACCCGAGTAAAACGTTTCAGTACTCCTGAATCAAAGTCTTCATTTTCCCATCCCTTCCCGGGTGCCTAGTTGATCATTTGATTGTTTTCTCTGGTCCGGCTTCAGAATTTCTATTCCAGTGGAGCCATATCGGGGGCTGCCTGTCGCGGAGAAACTTTATCGATTTAGTATAATATTCGCTTTTCGGCTGAAATATGAGGGAAAACTTTGATGGACTGTGACCGAACCGAAAATTGCAATTGAACTTACAGCCAGTTCGTGTATTTATCGATTTATTGGAAAATGTTTTGCGAGTGGTAAGTACCCAGCAACTTTGTTCCAATAATGTTTTAATATATGTTTTTTACTTAATAAATATCTTTTTACTGATTTTAACATGTTATACCACAATACTTTACATGTGGATAACTGCCATCATTACGAATTGAAAATGTTCAAGCAACCATAACCGTAAGGAGATATGCGACATCATAGTTTCTCTTTTTTTTGCATAATGTTCTACGCTATAGCTGGAATTACATTATCTTCTAATTTTTTAATTTTTCGCAACAGAAATTTCCCATACACCTACATATACGCCTAAGCAACCACATGTCCACCGCATTTAGTCTATTTTCAATATAATAAAAATTTACGCTTCAACAGGCCAGGAGGCCCAATTACAGAAGCGAAATATATCATAAAACACCCAGGCTTGAATAAATCACACAGATTTAATTGTGATCTCACCGGGAATCGAACCCGGAACCCTCGGTGTAAGAGGCCAGAGTCATACCAACTGCGCTATGAAGACTTCCATTCCATTCAATTCAATTCCATACAATAGAGTTTATTTTATTATTTTTTATTTATTTGCGCTTTAACAGGCTATGACATCCTGAGTTGACCGACTAAGGAATTGGTGAGGGGTGGGAGGGGGGGGGGGGGAAATGGTGGTATAGCATGAACCGCATTGGGGTTAAGTCTGCCCCATCCTTCTTCTTACTTTCCTTAAATGCCGAAATCCAAATTTCAAAATCCATCATATTGCCGCAAACGCCTAGATAACGCAAAATGCAGTACAGTTCTACCTGCAAAAGTGACTGATAAGAATGCAAATGACACGCGGATCGCATTTGTTAAAAATTTTTCCACTATTTTTTTTGGAATTATAACCACACGCAACCCTAAACGCAATTTCGATACTCAAGATTTTTTTGACCCGCTTCAATTGCGTGAAATATACCGTGATGTATCGTCACCCGCAAGTGAAATATTCGACCAAGGACCTGTTGTAAACTGTGAAACAAGATCGGGACCATCGGGTGTTCCTTCCCGATCCCGATATCGAAGGTGCGACTTGTTTCCATATGTCCTGTTATGTTTTTGAATACAAATTCCGGAGAGCATTTGCTGAAGATTTCCCGCGAAATACGAATTACGCAACCTTTTTGTAATTCGCCGCCTTTTATAGTCCACCCTATCTCATTGATTTGTTTAATCGCGGTTCGCTGAGAATCGAGAGGTTCGTTCGTTTTTTTTTGTTCTTTAAAAAAACGGGCGAATTACGCACCCGCTGTACCGCGCCCAATAACAGAAGCGAAACACATCACAAAACATCCAGACCTGAGTAAATCATATAGATTCATTGTGGCCTCACCAGGAATCGATCCGGAACCCTCGGTTTCATACTCACTGGGCTACGAGTCGGCACGAAAACTCCATTCTGGACCGCTAGTATTGTTTCATAGATGCATTGCGTGTGACGTATTCCTATTGGCTATACTGGCATTCATCGAACCCTTTACTTTATGTCACCCTCCTCTCTACATCTCTCTCATCCTTACCAAATGTACTTCCTAAACACACAAAAACTCATTAACCAGGAGTGAGAATGGCTGATTCAGCGTATGATGCTTATTATATGCGGATGACCCAGATCTAGTAGCTAATAATGAAGCTGATCTGCAATGCCCAGTAACCAGAATGTCAGATGTATGCATGGATTGTGAAGTGATCAATATCGGTTAATAAAAAGTTATGGTATTCGAGAAAGACAAACTAAGTGACTAAGTGAATTTTTGCTAATTAATTTCGTTTAAAGTTTACCCGAGATGTAAACTTATAATATATTCTTCTTCAAATGTAGCAAATTTATTTTGTGGTAATTTTGTAATGATTGTGATTATTTTTATATAGGAAAAACGTGTAGAAATTTTGAAATTAGAATTAAAGAACACTTAAGGTGTTTAAATAGTAATAATTATTCTGAATTTGCTAACCATCTTTTGGCTACGGGTCATTCTTTTGATATTAATAAGGGTTTACAAATTTTACATACAAATTATACAGAATCACAATTTGATAAATTAGAAATTTTGGAAATAAGAAAGAGTGTAAATAGTAAATTGAATATTATAAATAATCAGGTCCTTTTTGCAAATAGTTATCTTTTAAATTTATTTTCATATTAATTAGGTACTTTATATTATTATTTTCCATATATAACTTTTTAATATTTTGATCTATACTTCGATTTTTAAATATTATTTTTGTTTTCCTGATGAAGAAGCCATTGGCTTTGAAACATGTTGATTTTTTTCAATAAATAAGTGGTTGAAACAAAGTAAATTTATATTAATTATTATAATATATTGCTTATTATTGCATTAACAAATGTACGAGTATTATCATATATTATTGTTTATTAAATAGATTGTCTTGTGAATTTACAATGAAATGTTAATTAAATTCAACCTCGATATAAGACGATACCTTGAGGGGGTAAATATACAGACTGAACTGAAGTTCTATACATTATAATATGTAGGCTAGCCGTTTCCGGTCACCGAGTACTTTACATAAATATTCATTGTCCGAGTATTCTCAAGCCGCGTGATGTTGTATGCTAATTTCGGGTATTGTACTGGGTGCGTAAATTCTTAATATGATGAGTGTTTTACTAATAAAACGGTAAAGGACCGCAATAATTATTATGATTTGTGTTTCGGGGCGGATGTGATGTTTAATATTAGTATTTCGGGGGTTAAAATGGAGGGTCTCATCAAGGGATTACCAAATTTAATACTCCAAAAAGTGTATACAAAGGGGACTCTCCTCTGATGTCTGGGATTTTCTCTGGTGTTCGAAGTGTTAGTGAGCGCTATGCACTTGGATATTTCTATTTTCATACCTATGAACCTATCTACTTTTCTTACATTTTTAAGTTTTATTTTTTAAATACAATTAGTATACAAAAAAAATAAAGAAAAAAAATTCTATCAAGAAAAACTAAAAGTGAACTAAAACCAGCTACCTGTTGATAAACTTCAGTTAATGAAAAGAAAACTGTATAAAACTACTATTTATTGAATTATCAACATTTTTCGAGGCTAATGATCCCTACATCAGGATGTACAACGTATGCCATAGTTATGTATAAAAGAAAATATTTGATCGTAAAATTATATCGAAGTACAAATATTTACTTTAAAAAAATAGTTTAATAACTAATTAAGTAATTAGTAATCAAAAAAATAACGGAAGACATATAAGTTAACATTTTGCAAAAAATATTAGGTTATTCATAATATTTAATTTGTTTTTAACACTTTTTCTAATTTCTAAAATGTTATTTGTATGTACATTTGTATAAACTCTTGTTTCATCTATCAAACTGGATTTGTGACTTCTAAAATGTTCTTAGTATGCTCAGCTTCTTTCAAATTTATTTCATATTTTTAAAATACGGGGTACGATCAAAATATTCGTTAAATTTTCGTTTTTTTTCAATAAATATGGATTTTATGGATATCCTGCCGTGTTTCTAAGACTTTTTGGATCCCATTGCAAGATGTATCAGCAAGGCTAATGTGTTGTTCACCACAAATATCATATCAACCCTGATAATGGACTCTGTATTTTTGTATTTCGCGTTTTTTTTTGTATTTTTGATCATATTTTTTTTGTATTTTTGTACACTGTATTTTTGATCATACCTCCTATGTTTTAAATTAACTTGAAAAATGGAAACAAACGATTGAAAGATAAGAACGATCGTTAGAAGTTATGTTTCAATGGAATATAGAAAAAAAATAATGGTTTCCATGAATGCTAAAATTTATGAAGAGTGATAAAAGGAGTGTGGAAGGTGTTAAATACAATTCATAAACTTTTATAGAATAAATGTTAATTTTTTAAATTCAGTATCATAAATATTTCAGAATTTATATCTCAATTAAATCATTTAAATTATTCATCATGAATTATATATACTTGCATAACTTCCACCATCGGTGATTGAATTGGTACGAATTTCACTATTGGTTTGTGGTAACTAAAGCATTATGTGAATGTTTTTGACAAAAGAAAAGTTGTCAAAATATGACGTGAACACCGCATAAATGATGGTACCGCGTGGTTTTATCGAAATAGTTGGAACGTAATTTTTATTGAATTAGTTAAAAATAGATTTCATTGGAAAAGTTTAAAAATAAAGCAAGTGCTGTGTTGTATACCCAGAATTGGAACATAGTAGGATATAATGCGCAGGCAGTCATATTTTTATGATTTGTATTATTTTTCGTGAATTAGATTTTTCTGTATATCTTTCTAATTGATTAATTAATTTGATTTAAAAATTTCACAACTTAGTTCAACTTAGTTCTGAAAAATTACAACTTCACAAATATGAATGTGTTCTTGAATATATATAATATCTGTTGTATAAATGTATGTCCAAATAAAATGAATTATTCAATTAATTCTGGCATCCATCTAGCGGTGGCATTGCAAAGTAATTTCAACTACCGTATCAAAAAAGTAGATTGCTCTATGGACAAAAATAAAAATTAATAAATTAATAAAAATAAGAACTACATATATGGTCGATATATTCACGGAAACATAGAGGGTTGCTATAGCTTAGTGGTCAGAGCACCGGCCCCGGAAAGGTGACCTGGGTTCGAATCCCAGTTGTAACCTAATATTTTTTCGTGAATTAGATTTTTCTGTATATCTTTCTAATTGATTAATTAATTTGATTTTCATTAATTATTTTATTTTTATTTTCTCTTTCTCAGTATATCATTCTCTTGTTTTGCCTCACATGTATAATTTTTAATGTTAATTTGAAATTTTATACGTGTATTTATATGTTGGACCAGGTCTAGCTCATTCAACCTGGTGATACTGGAATAAACTTATTATTATTATTACTAGCTGTACACCCGTGAAAAATCACGGGATATAATGATAACGACTTGCCTTACCGCGCGCTTATTGCTTGTCACACCCTAATTATCTAATGTTTTAATTCCAGCAAATTACAGACAACGACAGAAAGACGTTCTTTACAGACAAGGAAGAGATTATTTTACCCTACCCCCACTTTGTTTGCAGTTTGAGTATCATACAAGTGAACTTAGCCAATATATGAAATATATACATTTAACTCTCTTTGACAGCTATATTTAAGGTGTGAAAAATTCCGTGGAATAAGACGCATGCATTTTGTTGCATACCTACTAAAAATTGGCTCCCAACGCGCCTGGAAGACCTCTATAACAGCTTTAAATTATTATTTTATTTAAAATGGAAAAGACAATACATCCACTTGACATAGACTCCCGCCTGGAGTAGTACATATAAAAGTAGGTGGGCCAAGTTAGGTATCCAGCAGAAGTGAACTGGAGTCGCCCACCGTGATTTGTGGCTGCGGTCTCGGAGCATCAGAGAGACTTAAAACTTTGTTCTGACCCGTGGGAAGCGAGAGGAGTTGTTAACTTTTCATATTGACGGCAAACGTAGAGGATCAGCACCAAGTCCGAGAGAGAGGAAGGAAGAGTGGGGACAGCCTCCCGCAGAAAAACAAATAATAATTCGTGTAATTTGTGACAAACGACATTATTTAAAAATAATGGGTTATCTTATATCACCGTGGCATTTGGCAAATTATAAAGATTTTTCACGTGACCGATATAAATATTTACGTTAATTTTTACAAGTAATTATCTTAAAAAACTGAAATGTTTGTTTTCACGTAAAAAAAAAAAAATCTAAATATTTAAGATTCATTAGCGAAAACAATTGTTAAGTGTTTATAAAATAGAAGGATTTCAATTGATTGATTGTTTCAAAGGTAAGATTGTAGAACTATAAAATCAGACATTTGAAAGGATTTGTTTAAAGTTCTACTTGTTTAATTTACGTGAGATGTGCTTCGCCCCATGCATCTATCAACGTAACTATTTTACATTCAACAATGTGTAGTTAGGTATGTATATGAAAACTATTGAATCCAATGTCATCTTACCAATGAACGCCAATTTATAGTCAACTGAACTTAACTAAATTAACGTCTCCTACAATCAAACCTGAAATATTAACTAACTAACTAACTAACTAACCATTAAGCCGTTTCCCCGCAGGGGTAGGCAGAGAGGATTAAACCCCACATACTTCTATCCTGGCACACCACTTTTGCTTTGGCCACATTCATAAATCTTCTCGTACACGTTCTACGGTTGTTGCGGCTTTTAACAGGGCCATCCTCAAATACTTGTAGTACCTGATCGTGCCAGGTCTTTCGCGGACGCCCTCTATTCCTGTTGCCTTCAACACTCGCCTCATATATTTTCTTAACCATCCTTTCCTCGTTCATACGTTCCACGTGACCAAACCATCCTAGCATTCCTTTCTTTATTCTATCTAACCACACTACAGCCAGCATTGCATTCACTTCTAATTTGTTCATTCCTCACTCTATCGACGAAAGATTTTCTACACAAGCGCCTTAGTGACCGCATTTCCACCGCATTCAGTCTACTTTTATTCCTCTTTTGCCAATTCCAGGCTTCACTTCAATACATAAGGGTTGGCACTAGAACGCTATTATTTACCGCTAGTCTTTCTTTTGCTTCCTTTGACAGATTCTTATTGGTCATAATTGCATTTAGTGCACCAACAATCATATAAATATCGCTCGAATTTCGAAGGTGCACGGTTTCGCAAATAATCTTTCACCTACTCTCAAGTCCTTTCCAACTCCTTTCAAGTCCTCTCCTGAAGAATACTTTATCGCTGGGTCTAAAACGGATTCCATTTCCTGTCTTAGTCATTTCCATTTTAAACCCCGCTTCGTAGTTTGTAACTATCTTGTTTGTTTATTGAAAATTGAAGTGATGGGAAGTACGACAGATTGTTTGTATATGAACCATGAAATGTATGCATTATGGAGCCATGTATTATTGCGTGATGCTGATGTTTGCGGATTGTTTGATAGGCTGTTGGGGTTGATTAATTACCTCCTGGAATTGAGGCCTTCGCCCGGGGGTGCCGGGGCTGTGTTCATAGGTGCTGTGCCCGCGACAGTTGGAACGTGCCTTCCCATGATTGTGATTCTATGTTCCATTTCCGGATTAGCGTGCTTAGTGCGCGGATATTGGAAACATAACCATGTTTGGAATTCGCTTCTATGTTGGAATTTAGATCATCCAAGAATAGCCGGCATGCTGAGAGCTATTTGAAATGTTTTCGATTATTTCTAGAGCATTATCTTATGCTGAAAAGTGATATAACATTTTAAAAATAAATAAATATGATCTTTTTCCAAGCACGAGATTATATCTCCTATAGAGAGGCAGCGCATTTTTGCATTATAAATTAATTTATAATATCGTGATTTAAATTGTAAATACGGATTTATTTGAAAAATTTATTAAAAAAAAAACAATTTTTAAGATTAAGAGAAAAAAGTTACGAAAAGAGAAAATATTTGTAAACTTTGTATACGAACCTTAAAGATTTCCATGACAGGGAACTGTGATACCAATTTTGCTGTATTAACCATTTTACAAAAAAATTAAGACATATTATATTTCGTAGTCTTTTGTCAATATATACATCTCTTCTTCCATTTTTAATCAGCTATTAACTTTTTAGTATCAATGAATACCAAAAATATATTAATATATAAGATATGTAAATAAAATATCTTATATTATTATGTTATATATGTATATATAACGATAAGAATATCGAACGTGAACCGCCAATATCTCCTATGTTTATAAAGATTTATTGTTCAGGATCTCGTTATAGTATTAATTTAACAAATACTGTTATCTTTCTATATTTTTACGTATCCTATAAACAGCTGTTTCAGTTCAGTTTACCGTATGAATAATTGTGAAAATAAATAAAAGATGAATAAAAATTTACGACTTTTCATTACACCTACTATGATCACAAAAACCGGTATCTCCTACGTGAAGATAGGAGATATTGACGGTTACAGTCGATATATTTATTTCTTAATGAAAATATATTTTTTTTGAAAATCTGATATTTGAAAATATACTCCTACGATATTTAAAATAAATTCATGTATGAAAATGCCTATTAAAATGTGTTAACATTAATAAATATATAAAGAAATTCAGATTTAAAAACTGAATTTCGTTTATGCAGGAAATTTGGTAGAATTGAGATTCTTCTTATTAATCCACAAAGAGCTAATCTAGAGACAACCCTTTTGTGGAAAGATTAGTTGTAACCTATTATCCTTCTCGGTGGCAAAAATGTATAAATTGCTATTAAGAAGCAGTCGTGTGTCGCGCAATTCACGAGCGCTGTAGCATTTAAAATGGGATTCTACGAATTTCGTACGCTAACATTATATCTAATGCGCCAGCATTTATACGCCAGGCATTTAAACGAGTGCAAATTTATACGCCAAGCATTTGCATGATGGTATTGCATTCTGTAAACCATCAACATTAAGAACATAAACACCTCCATTTTTCTCAGGATATCTTTATATATTTCTGTCTCCAAATATGAGCCTGTATCGACGCAGATTTCTCCAATGAGACAGGCGTAGTTCAACCTCAAAATCTGTACATTTTTGATGCAGAAATAAATAAATAAATTTATTTATTTACTAAGAAATCTTAAAAGTTACAATGCATACAATATTTTTTCAGATTTTTTAAAGTGATATTTTTAATAGAAATGATATATTTACAGTTTAATTTTTATTTATTTTATTTTAAACGTAATTAAAAATTTATCTTTATTTACATTATTATTTTGGCATCACATTACTCCCTAAAAATAGTTTTCACTCTTTTAAAGAGCTTTGGAATTCACATTTTTTTATGATTTAAAATATGCAAGCAAGTTCATAATCAACTCCTTCTTGGTGTTATTTTATTGATGCTGGCTATTTATGTTGGCTACGAGAATTTTATTTACAGCGGCCCGGAACAGCTCTACTGTAGACAGGTCAAACCACTGTCTCAGGTTTTTCAGCCATGATGCTCTCCTTCTTCCAGGGCCCCGACTCTTGTCAATATTTCCCCGCATTATGAGCTGCAAGATCTCCTACTTCTCTGGTTATCTCACCACATGTCCGAGATATTGAAGTATTCGGATTTTTATTCATTTAAATATTTCAATATGTTTAATTTTTATTAATCTATATTATAAGCATTGCAAACCGGTATAATTACAAATTACTTCAATTCATTATTTTTAGATCCTTTTTGTTTTCAAGGATAGTTATATTATTTTTACTTCTTGAGGACTGTCTAATGCAATGTGGAAATTGGATTTTATGAATAAACTAATCTTTACATGTTGTGTGGTAAAGAGATGTTCTTTTGTAAAGTACAACAACATTAACAACGTTTACACTAACAGTTATAAAATCAAAGTCTTGAAAAAATTGTATAGAGGGATATTCAAAACGTTTTCTAAAATGATTTTAATAATTACTCTCTGAATTGTACATATTGGTAATGTATTTATTTATTTATTTATTTCAACGGTAACAAAACCTATTACACTAAAAGTAAGTATAAGATAATAAAGATAAAATATGTAGAAAACAGAGTTAATATATAATAACATAATAATGTCAAAAGTAAGCATAAAATAACAGAGATAAAAAAAATAATCACAGAGTAAATATACAATAACAAAAGTATTAAGAAGAAGTAATATACATTCAATAGTATGAAAAAGTTAACAAATGAGTAAAGTAAAAAAATTAAATTGGCGTGTTGCGCCCGCGTCCCAACCGATTATTTTATATTGCAAAATTTATTATGCAAATGGATAAAAAAATGTTTTTAATGAATGGATTTTCGAAAATTCGGAGAAAATTTCGAGAATACATAGAACAGATCCCGTATCGCTCAACAGTTATGATAATTTGTTCTATCAACTTGATGTTCCATTCGATGATGATTCCCAAATATTGTATAATAAATTTTCACACAAGTAGAATGCAATGCGTGTGAAAATATTTATCTTCATGATAAACATAATATATAATATACCTACCTAGATTGTTTTTAATGAATAATATAAAGTTAACAGATTTTTATGGTTACACAATTCATAATGAATATTTCCTTTGAGAGGGTAGGCAAGGCCCAGTTTCCTAATAGCAGATTAAAGTTCCGTCATCTCTTATCGACTTAAAACCCCGCCCAGACCACTCCGGGCGTATTTCACTCGAATTTCGGTCCAATATGACGTCCTTAAGCGGCCGCAACGAGCGAGGAACTAATCCCGGCTTTAACTGCATTCAGCTGCATGCTCGCAAGTCTCGCTGTAATTGCACTGTTTTAATAATAAAAATGGTCTCACATTTTGTATGAATGTTTTGATTCATATTTCAGGACCCATCATAGCTGATGCAACGTATTTTTATTCTTCTTCTTCTTCAATTTTATTTAGATTCAAGAGTCTATTTGCGCAGGAGTTTCCTCATGTGACGCTGAATTCCAGCACTTTCCATCGCTTTGAGGGTCTCCCTGGTGGACGCTGTCCATTTGGTACGCCATGCAGAGCTATGTACGTATTTGTGTTGTATTTTTTTAAATTTTCATAACATTTTTTATTTTATTCGTCATATTATGCATGTTGAAGAAATTAAAATTATCTCCACTATCTGACAGAAGTATTTCTGACCTAATTGATTTTTTTTAGAATTGTTAATGACTTATTAGATTGTCTTGAAGTAAATTCAATAATACATGTATCTGAATTCCAGCACTTTCCATCGCTTTGAGGGTCTCCCTGGTGGACGCTGTCCATTTGGTACGCCATGCAGAGCTATGTACGTATTTATGTTGTATTTTTTTAAATTTTCATAACATTTTTTATTTTATTCGTCATATTATGCATGTTGAAGAAATTAAAATTATCTCCACTATCTGACAGAAGTATTTCTGACCTAATTGATTTTTTTTAGAATTGTTAATGACTTATTAGATTGTCTTGAAGTAAATTCAATAATACATGTATCGAGTTTTTTGCTACCGGGCAAAACAAAGTTTTACATTTCCAGCCTGGAAAAACAAATTAAATATTAAATTCATCGATAAATTGAATACACAGACAAGGTTAAAAGATATCCTTGAAATGATTTAGATCATGACAAAATATTCATCGAATGAAAATTTTCTTGCTACAATTTATTTAGCATTTTTAATTTACATGTTTAATTTTTCTGACATTTTTATTTTTTCTAAATTAAGGTAATCTTTCCTACATTTAGATTCTTAATGTCTTGCAATGTAGTGATTGTTGAGAACCATTGTCTGATTTTGCCTGTGCTACAATTCAGAAAATTAATTTATTTTTCTATTAATCGTATATTTTTGCACTATTTTATTATTCTATAAATTCTATTACCTTGTATTCTATCGACCAACGTTTCCTTTCTTCTTACCTCTTTTTCTGTGTTTTTTAAAGGCGTTCGGGCCGTGTATGTTAACATAATTAAATACGTGGATTGGCGGCAATGGGATCTCAATGAAACAGTTATAAGCAGTTAACATTTATTCAATACAAAAAGTCACTAGATGCAAACATTACCTGAAATTATTCCATAATTCGCACTGTTTCACCACTAAAATATTCTATAAACAAGTAGGTAGCGCGCTGTAGTAGGTATTTACAGCGTCGACAACACAATTTTCTTAGCCTACGATGTCATCGCCGCCTACGTAGAGAACGTTCTTCTCGAATCATATTGTATATTTTAGTGAGCTCTATCTATATCCAAGTTATTGCAAAATCTTCTAGATTGTTCGAAAAACTTTATTATCTGCAGTTCTTCTCGATTTTAGAATCGTGTGACATAATTATTTTTGATTTATTTTTAATTTAATATTTAAAATACAAGTTGAAAACACGTCTTTAGTGACTCTGATGAATATTTTCATTTAAGTGAATACAAAATTCCGAGAAATTATATTTTTAGGCGGCAGCGATATTAATTTATTTTCGTATTTTAGTTTCTATCGATTTGGTATGCGTATTTACCATCGCAGTGTCCACAACTTATATCATAAATTCCACTTTTCCAATTTTATATATTTATATATTTATTTAAGTGTTTTAGTTGTGAATAATTTCTCCAAGTTGTTATTGGTATAAAACGCGAGTTTTATATGCGCTGTGAAATGATTTGTAATATTGTTAGAAATTGGACCAGTAGATAAATAACATTTTCCACCGATAAGTATTTTCAGCACAGAAAGTTTTATGTCCCGAGTTTGTTTATGTTTCTTGATGTAGTAATAGAAATTGTAGTATTGACAAAATAACAAATCGTGTGTGTGCTCCAAAGTTAAGTTCAAATAAAGTTTTGAATATTACAACGAAAATGTTTTAGCATAATTATACTGTTATAGAATCAATTTAATTGCCTTAAAAATTATCATTTACATCATTTGTGGGGTAGAAAAACAAAGGCAGCCATAGCCAAAAAAAATGAATCTAGAAAAATTACTCATCGAGTGTTACTAATTTATAATGTACTAGATTCGAGATTTTGTAAGAAAAAAAGCTTATAAATTTACAGAAAACATGATTTTGGAAGGGATAGATATATAAAATTTGTACATTTTAATTAAATTAGTAATCCTCGGTGACTGCATTCAAAACATTTTTTAATTTTTTGTATATTGTTGCCTTTGCATTTATACCCCACATTTAATATTCATCAATATGATTTTTATCATTATTTCAAAAATTTGTAAACCATTTTTGGATACTACATTAAAACAATCGTTCGTTCGGTTTCCTCACTGCTTCTTCATTATATTTTGCACTACATTTTTGCATGTAAAGGTATCAAATTTTTTTTTTCACTAAGATAAATTATAGAAATCTCACAGAGACGAAGCTATTGGGATATATATGGGAAATATGGGAAAGGTGTATGGAAGTCTTTATAGGTTAGCCCAGGGCTCATGACCTGCACGAACTATCTAAAGTGATCATTTAATACAATACAACGTTCACCAATTCCACTGTAACCAAATTCATACATTATAAAATTTTTGAAAGTTGTATACCTACGTGTTGCAAATCAGTTTCGTTCATATATTCGAATGAACTATGATAGAGACATCTATAGCTCTTCCCATGATATAGTTAGTATACATAGATTTCGCAGCTAATTTTGGTAATGATAACTCTTTATTTTTAATGTGGAATATTAAGGCTGTAAATTGACTGCAAATGCATATTTTGGCGTTTTTGTTCTAGACTGCATTTTTTTAGGATAGTAGCTAAGATAAAAAATTAATTCTTATATAAACTGAACATTTTTTACAATTCTTATGAAAATATAAGTATTTATCGACAGGCCGCGGTCAAAAATTCATTTTCAGTGTCTTAGAAAAAATCAATAGATTTTGATTTTTTGTATGTAAGCGGAATATGTTTTCTTAATGTATAAAGCTAAACATATGATGATAAAATTGTATTAAAATAAATTCGAAATGCTTAACATTAATAAAGTAATAAATTTTAAAATTTGCAACAAAATTTTACGTTCTTAATGATTTTAAAATGCTTATT
This sequence comes from Agrypnia vestita, assembly GCA_016648135.1. Lineage (NCBI taxonomy): Eukaryota > Metazoa > Arthropoda > Insecta > Trichoptera > Phryganeidae > Agrypnia > Agrypnia vestita. Next base: position 34,987 of record JADDOH010013585.1, on the reverse strand, counting down.
AATCATATAAAGGGATGATTTTATACAATATAATGTTAAAATACATATAATTCTTCAACCACTATTTAAAAGATATTTTTTTTACTAATGTCGATTACGTTTTAGAAATAAAAATTCCAAAATATGAAATACGTCAAAAAATGACGCAGTTTTAAAATCAATCTGTTTTTAAAATCACGTTATTTGTTGACATATTTCATGCTTTGGAATATTTATTTTTAAAAATTTAAGTATTCCGACAAAGAGACCATTGGCTCAGAAACTTTTTATATTTTCAAAAATAAGTGGTGAAATAAGGTATATTTTTATGGATTGTAGCAATATTAAAAATGCAGGAATGACGTTAAAGAATATATTGACATTCAAATCTAAAAAAAAAATTATATATATATTTTGATAATCAACGACACGGTTGATAACTTTTTAACCATCAATAAATTAAAAGAAAGGCTATAACTATATAAAATGATAACAAAAAAGTAATGATTTCATGATTAATCACGAATAATGTGTATATCTGGGAACCTGTGCCGCTTATACATTATTAGACTGACAGTATTCACGTCTGTGCAGTCGATACAATATTGATTTATTTAAATCAGACCGTAAATAGACTTTAGCAGAATCACACAGGCAACAAAGGGATTCTAAACGAGGGAAGCTATCAATATGTTGCTTCACTGAAACAATAGTCTCGCCTGGAATAAAGAGCATTATGAGCTGGGCATACATTTTTTGCCTGAAAACGGCACGTATCTTTAATATTTACTGCAAAACTTGGTTGTTCACTTATAATCAAATTTATAATTAACTTTATTTAATGAATATACTCAAGTGTTGAAATTATGTATTTTTTTAAGAAGGCACCATACCAAATAACCTATTTAGACTAACATATTTTTACAGCGTACGTTTGGCGTTTTGTGTATTGTAACTCTTTTTACTCTTCTTACAATATTTCGATGGTCCTTAAGTAAACTAAGTCATCTACAAAAAAGCATTTTTACAGGGGAACTATTTGAACTTTACATATAAAATGGGCATATTCGTCCACTTAAACGTCAGTTTCGTATTCTAAAAATATATATATATATATATTTTTAAATTCTGTATTGTGGAAAAGGTTATTTTCTATTTAATGAAACGAAAGGTCAAAAAGCATTTTTGGTAGACATCCGAGTAGTTGTATTTTAGGTACTGTTGATTTGTACCTTGAAACTATTATATTTAGATTGCATTGTGTAAATATTGCATCCGCAATAAACCAGTGAATATACCAACCGTGAGTATTTAATATTGCATAACTTGTCACAATACTTACATATATTACATAATTCGTACACAACAGTAATAATATGTCCACTCATTTTATCAAAAAAATATTTTTATATAAATATGGAATCATCTTGATCATCATGATACCTGACGAGAGGGACTGCTCCATTCAAAATTATAATAATGACAGAATTACTCAACTTTTGAGTAATACACGGTGGTCTGTATTCGCTACTTAACACTCGCTTTATATTCTCGAATCCATATTTTGTTATTGGCATTTACGTCACGATCCCCTCAATCTCTTCTTTTAACCTATCCACCTTCCCCAAGTTTTACTGCTCGACTAGACATTATTAACATTACTATCGCCCGGCTTAAGTTATAGCCGAATATTAATACCTACCTTCGGGGTACTATGGTCACCATGGGATGAAATTTCTGTCAGCTCCGAGAACTGTCACGTGTGTTCAGGTATGTGGTAAAATCGTGTTTTGACCAATTTATAAAGATTGATTTAAAAAAAGTGTATTCGGCAGGTGAATCAAGCTTACCTTTCATCATGTACAGTCCATAATATCGTTTTCATTTACCTTAATTTATTTCTGTTATTTATAACTCGCGGCTTGCTTGATTCCGACGATTTGCGTCGGGATCACGCGGTTTAGTTTGATGAAAATTAAAACAACATATCTTCATTTACCCATAAAAAAGTTTGGCAAAAATCTTAACGAATTAATAATGCTTCGTAATAAATGAATATCTGACGCACTACACCAGGAAAAATACATTAATTCGATAAAAAAGACCAATTTTTCAAGAGAAATAATAACCCCTTTCTTATAACGGAACTTATGAATCAAACAATTATATAACCGTTTAATTTTTACCGTGGAGCAAATAATTGAATTGGTGGAAAGATAATGCAGCTTTGGCTTAAATTAATATAAATTTTATATTGAATCCATTAAAATGCTGTTTGGTGCAATTTCGCCTTCGAAGATGCTGAAAACAGGGCAAACACTGGGGAGATAAAGTAAGGAAACACCGCCAGCAATTCTTTTCAATTACACAGACAGAAAGCTTTTAATTGTATTAAGAACATCCCGACAACATTTTTAAGTCTTGAAGTTTTTCTTCTCCGCTCAGAATTCAATTATAGCCCAAGGAATGGTAATATTTATTTTTCTAATTCATTGGTTCGTCGGTAAGACGGTTTAATTAAAAGAACTGTCGCAAATAATATGTAATAGACACGTTTACTGTGTATGATATTTCTTCTTTTTCTCTTCTTCATCAGCCTTCGTCTTTCCACTGCTGGATATAGGCCTCTTCCTTATTTTTCCATTCTTCCCTGTTGTTGGCTAATTGTAGCCATTTCTTTCCCCCACAGCGACAATATTATCGGCCCATCTCTTTTGAGGTCTTCCGATGCCTCTTTTATTTTCCCAAGATCTCCATTTCAGAACTCTGGGAGGCCATCTTGTAGTATCCTGTCTTGCAACGTGTCCCGTCCATTGCCATTTTAGCTTCGCTACACGATACATGATATCCACTACTCTAGTATGATATTAAAGGATCATTATTAAAATATTATCAGTAATGTACAATGACTACTGCAGACACGTCTCATAAAAATAGTACGATGTGTACCCAAAAATGTTAATTGATCCAAAATTAGAATCATTAAACCAGAGAATAAAACAAAATGTTGTGGTACAAATATTTAAAAATACACTTGGATTATATTGGTAAAATACTTTAATAACAGGATGAAACTAAATAAGGATTTTTATTCATAAAATACAAGAGGCGACGACAGTATAAAACTTAAGAAGAAAAAGAAAATAATTCACGAAATTCTTTGATGTATAAAGGATTTAAAATCTTCGACAGCCTACCCAAAACAATATAAAATGAAGTGAATATAAAGGAGTTTTAACTGGAGTGCAAGAAGTTTATTACGAAAATCTTTTAAATGACTGATTGATGATTCTCTAATACAATATCTTTTTTATAATATAAAATATGGAATTAAATCGTGTAGCTTTTTTGGTGTAGTGGTCATGATGCTCGCTCGCATAGTTTGTAAATACATAGTAAGAATATTGATTCCACACGTATTCCGCATTCGCATCTCTATTTTGAAAAAATGAATAAACAGCGAAATAAAAAACAAATAAATTTGCTTAATAAAATGAAAATATTTTGTGTCCTATGTCACTTGTCTTAACATTACCGAAAAAGCGAGAAGAGCCTAGGATGAACTGCAATTTGAAGGAAAATATCTGGAGCATTCAAGAAACACCTAGAAAAGCCTAGGAGCTACGATAATCTTCTAAACAATAGAATAATCCTGAAAGTACCAGTGTTTTCAGATATAAATGTGACCGGCGCGGGAGTTACAGTTGGTGTTGTCGCGTTAAATTGGCCGAAAAGTGCGTAGAAGTGCAATATGATGCCCTTATTAGTTTATTATTTTATTATTTTTTATTTATTAGTTTTTATTATATTAGTTTTTATTATATTAGTTTATTATTATAGATTAGTCATAAGGGAATTAAAGCGATAAATAAGTGAATAATCGAGCGAAGTTCTTAACTAAGTAGCAAAATAAATCGAAGCGATTTATTTCGCTACAACAACAAAGTATTTATTTACGAGTGGTATATTTCGCAAAAGTGTAATTTAAAGGAAAGAGTTAAGTCTTAAGTGATTTTGTACATTGAATACATAATTTATTACTAAGTAATTCAAAAATCACTAATTATTTTCCAGCCTCTTCATTTATTCCTCCCTCAGCCGCGACACGTGACAGTATGGTATAAGGCATGCGTACGTTGCACATTGGCATTTACGGGTTCCAATACAACGAAACAATGTGCCACGTAGGCACGGCTCACACATACTAATTCGATTGTTTTTCTTAAATGGAAAGAGTTCTACCTGATTGTTAATTGGTTTGAAAAATGACGGAAAAACTTGATTGCCAAAAGCTTTGCGAAATCCATGTAAAATCCACAAGGCTTTTGGGGCCGACGCTACGAGCATATCACCGATAAAAGAGTGGTACAATCGCTTCAAAGTTGGCTGCGCAGCAGTGGAAAGCGAACCGCATACCGGCAGGCCCTCAAAGAGTCAAAATAACAACCAACCGCGTCACAGTGAGAGATCTAGCGAACGAAGTGAGGGTAATCATTGGATTAGTACATTAAAATTTGATTGAGAATTTAAGTATTGATAATGAGTATCGATTTAATTTATTTACATTGTTATTAATATTGTGATGCAACATGACGAAGAATTGATAAGGCGATTTGCGAGAGTGACCAATGAAGATGTTATGTTTCGGATGAATAATTTTTTATATATTTTTTTATTTATTTAAAAAAATCCTTGTTTACAAATAAAGATACTTAATACTAATTTAACAATAAAAAATATAAGATAAATTACACATTTTTTTTGTTTTGTTTAATTTGTGGATTATGCCACTCTACTAGGCTACGCCTGTTCCAGAGTGGCGTTATAGAACACAATTATAATATTTTTTCGAGTTCGTCAGTAGTATTTATTTTCATAAGGTAGTAATTATGAATCTACAGAGTATCAAGTGGAATGTTAGTGAAAGTTGAGTGAGTCATAAGTCCAAGTGTAAATATGTGTAGAATAATTGTTTAATGTAAAAAGGGTTAAAGTTTTGTTTAAGATTATTTTTTATTTTCCTTAATTAATTAATTTATATAGGTATATATTTTTATTTGAAGACATTATTATTCAATTACAGTAAGAAAATTTTCAGTTGCTGTTCTACCTTTGGAGGTAAGCCAGTTGTTTGCTAAAGCTTTTATTTTATTAATTGAGTATATTCTGATTTCCGGGAAGTCTGTTTTAAATATGTTAAATATTTTAGGCCCTATGTATGAGTAATTTTTCTGTCCATATGTTGTCTTAGTTTTTGGTATTTCGTCAAGGTTTCGTAATGCTTGTCTAGTATTATGTGAATACAAGTTACTGGTTGCTGTTAGGTGGTTTGTGTTTTTGATGTAGAATAATGAAAAATAAGTTATTTAAACAATAATGTGCGATGACGGACGGAATCGCCACCACCGCACGCGAGTCGGGATTAGAAAATAAACATTTTCTTTCCCAATCTCCGCCGATAATGATTGATCCTAACATCCGAAAAATAAGTACGCCAAGCTACGTCCATAGCTGACAAATTGTACTTACAGCTTTTTCCTAGTATGTCGAGTGCGGATTCAATCTCCAATTCTCCCGGGTTCGTCGAATATTGGAACATATTGATCTGTCTATTCCGAAAGGCTGATGTGAATTGATGCATCTTCGTTGGATTCCGACACCACACGAAAAATAATGTCAATTCTTAGTAGAAAAGACACCGGTGCACACCGTTCTCCAACTATCACTAGTCAGATTTTTTAAAGGTTTAAATCCTGGCTAGCGGTTGGCGTAGAATACGTCGGATGTCAGTTTCGACCAATCAAAATCATTTCGCGGCCGGCGACCCGCGGTCACAAAACAAATAAAAATCCCAAAACTTCAATATCTCGAACATGTGATGAGACATCCAGAGAAGTACGAGATCTTGCTTCTCATAACGCAGGGAAAGAAAATCGGGGCCCTGGAAGAAGGAGAACGTCATGGCTGAAAAATCTGAGACGGTAGATTGGCCAATCTACTATTCCGGGCCGCAGTAGAGCATGAAAAGACGAAGAAACTTTATATTTTATACACATTGAGTTGTTTTCAGGTGTAATCTGTAATATTTTGAGTTTAAATAAAAAATTTAATTAAATTAATTAGTTAATAAATTAATTTAAAATTTTTTTTTCATTAATTTCATAATTTTCCGTGGAATTTGTGAAAGTGGCATTGTGTAAAGTGATCAAGCCCTATTAACACCCAAAAAGGCTTTCAAACCTATTTTCCCGTATAAAAGGTATCTTCGTTTCTATGAGACATCTATAATATACATATCTTGATTAATGATGTCCCCCTGGGGATAAAATCCAGTATTGTGCATTTGAAAAATTTGAACATATTCAAAATATTCTGATTAATAATTAGTTGTCAATAAATTTGAATCAGAATTTTTATGTTCCTTTAATAATTGCAATTGCATACCTACTTTCCCTCATAAAAAATAGCTTGGTCTCCACGAGACATGTACAATATACATATCTTGATTGATGATGTTCCCCTGGGGATAAAATCCAGTGTTGTGTTCTTAAAAAATTTGAACGTAATCAATATACTGTGATTAATAATGAGTTATCATATTAATATGAAAACTCATTATTAATTTCCAAAAGCGGATTAGAAAAGTCAGAATAATTATTGCTACTTAAAGACCTTAAGTGTTTATTAACTCTTACTTAAAAATATCTACACGTTTTTCCTATATGAATATAAATATAATCATTGCAAAAATAAAAAACATCAAAAAAAATATTGTATACTAAAAAATATAATTATTCTAGAAAAAAATTAAAGAAGCTTCTCTATAGTTCTTGAAGTTAACATTGTCTACTTTTGAATGTGAAACGCCGGGTAGATAATTTCATCAACTAGTGTACAATATAATATGATGCGGTGACCTTTCGCCGTAGCGCGCCAGGCTGTCAGCATCTATTATTTTAGTTTTGACATTTGGATCGTCATGAAGCGTGGTTCGAAACTTGGAGCCAAACTGCATTGTACTATTTCAAAACATCTGTTGCAAATCCAAGATGAACATTATGCAACTATGTAAGTTTTGAAGTATTTTGAGTGACCGAATATGTCATTTGAAGAGCAACTTAGATAATTAATATTATTTTGACATTTTTTGTAAGTTTATTAGGCTTGTTGTACGTGAAATTTTAGTTATTCAATTTTTCATACCTTGAAGCTTTTTAAAATTATTAAATTTTTAAGTAAATACAGTGTTCAATATATATTTTTTAAATTGGTTATTTTTTTATATTTTCTCTATACATTATATTAGGTTTCACTATAACTTATAATATGTAGCTTGTAATTTATATGGCAAACAAGGTCTTGCACTTACAACCTGGTTACGCTGGAATAAACATTATTAATATTATTATTTTTATTATTATTACTATCAGTATTATTATTATTAACATCTTAAAAAAACTGCAAGATACCACAGAATTGGCAAGAGTATCACGGTTAGAAAGGAAGTTAGAACAACCCTAAAAATTGTAGAGAGATCTCTCTGTTAAGTTCGGTACTTAAATAGGGAAGAAAAATAAGGATTTAGGAGGAACAGGTCTACAAACGACGCAATATTCGTCATACGGTATGTATAGGAGAAGTCTATAGATTATAATAAATCAACCTATGCCTGCTTCATAGATACTTGGTAATGAAGATGAATAATAAAATAATAGATATTATTTTATTAAGTAATGTAATTAACAATTTAAAAAAATGTATTATTTTATTAAATAATGATGAATATTGTTCCCTTGTACATAAAAAAAGAAAACTTCAAATGTATTGTTCGATAATTAAATAGTATTATGTATCAATTTATACCAACCTGTCAAAATTATTGTAAAGAATTTCTGTGAAAAGTTATAAAACCATTGTAAGACTGTTGATGGAAAAATTATTATTTGTCTAAAATTACCAATCAGCAAAAATAATATCTTATATCTTGTAAATGCTATTTATAAAATAATCCTATTATTTCATACAATGAATGAAGCCATAAAGAAAACATTCAAAGGAGAATGTAGTTAATCAAACAGATTTTTTAATAGAAAGCAAGGTCCGTGGAAATAATTGTAGGAAGTGATGTGAAAAGCTGGTAGTTAAAGAAGTTGAAGAGTCAAAGTGGAGTGGAATGAAGGGAATACTCAACTTATCCGATAACGTCATTGGAACGATGCGTCATCTTTAAATCAGCCTTTGGACTTTTAACGAAGAACTAAAGCAGAAGATCTCTGATTAGTCAGTTGATATCTACTAATCATAAAAATGGACTATTTCGTAAAAAAATCGTAGTGATTATTTCGTAAAAAATCGTAGTGATTATTTCGTAAAAAAAACGCTTCAACGGCGCTTTACATTAAAACTGTCGTTTTACGATACAATTAAAATTTAAAAATTGCCAAGTTAAGAAAAAGTTATTTCAAAAAAATTAATTTACATTTTTTACTCCCTTTCTTTTAACTCGTAGCGTCTGCTTGATTGCTTGTCTGACGAAAAAACCTTGTATCGATTTTTAACCCTTTTCCCGTGATCAAATCGAGTTGAAACTTTGCAGGCAGACTCGTGGCGACGATAAAAATGATCTAACAAATTTTCGTTTTAAAAAAATTAATAATTTTAGTATTATTTTGGATTTTTAGAAATTTTCATGGTTTTTTCAAATTGGAATCATTCTAAATGAGTAATTAGCTCGACGCGTATATAGACATTAAACCTGATTCAAAGCGAAAGGGAGTATTGTAAAAACTTGGTTTTTATGGGTTAGTTTTTTTGTTTTTGATGCACTGTTCCATATTACGGAAGGTAAAGATGTCCCCGGCTTTGGGCCTGACCCCGCAAATACCAGTTCACAAAAATTAATTTTCTTACAATGGTTGACCGGTTCTATAACCCTTCCTGCATTTGAAGTAGATGCTGACCTAAGATTTTGTCGTCTACCACTCAAATGATCCGCAATACCGAAATCTTAAACGCACCATGTTATGCGTTGTACATTAATTAGCCAATATTATGTACACAATATTATGTACATTGATTAACCAATGCAATTTGAATCTCCTAACTTACTAACTAACTTACCATCACGCCGTTTCCCCGTGGGGGTAGGCGGAGAGGATAGAGCGCCACACTCTTCTGTCCTGACATACAACTTTCGCTTCGTCCACATTCGTACATCTTTGCATGCAAACTCGACGGTTGTTCAGGCTTCTAACAGGACCATCTTCCAGTATCTGGTTAATCTGATCACGCCACGTCTTTCGTGGTCGCCCTCTTTTTCTGGCGCCGTCAACACTTGCATCATAAACCTTTCTTACCATTCTTTCCTCATTCATTCGCTCAACATGCCCAAACCACCTGAGCGACCCTATTTTTATTCTATGTATTATGCTACGATCAGCTTTACATTAATTCCTAATATTTTATATCCTACTTTAATTTAATTCAGAAAAATTGAGCCAATTTAGTTCGCGCAAAAGGGATGTTATGTTGCCTGTCGTTGTCAGGTAACTATATTCTTCATGATATATATGAATCAGGTTAAAAAAGAAGTTTACGTTCAGTTGTTTTCGTATTCAAATCCACTTAAAAAAACGTGAATGAGTGATGAACTGGTAAAAATGTGATTTACGTAAATCCAGCTGGCGAAAGCTCGCAGATCACCTAATACGAGCTGACATATGTTAACTGAGGTTACTGGTGGATACTCATAGATGTCGGTCAGATTCACTCGCTATACATTTACAAGTATGCCTGCTCTCGTATATTTGTGTATACGATTTTTGATTTTTTTAAATTTCAGAATTCTTTGATTTCACATGCCATACGTATTCGACTAATCCACCTTTTTTACTGATGTTGGTGTGTTTTGTATGGCCAATTTGGACATGTATGTTTTACATGTAAAAAATTGGTCCATGAATGAATGAATCCATCTCCAAGACCAAGATTCTACACATTCGACGACTCAATCAACTTACCGCTAACACTGCACTTGATACTTTGTAGATACATAATTACTACCTTATGAAAATAAATATTACTGACGAATTTAAAAAAATATATATTATAATTGTGTTCTATAACGCGACTCTGGGACAGGCGTAGCCTAGTAGATTGGCATAATCCACAAATTTAACAAAAAAAAGAAATGTGTAATTTATCTTATATTTTTATTGTTAAATTAGTATTAAGTACCTTTATTTGTAAACAAGGATTTTTTTGAAATAAAGAAAGAAAGAGTTGTTGAGTCTTTTCTTAGAGAGGTACAAAGAGAAAAATTATCATTTATTTATAGCTTTAATGGACTAGGAAAAATAGTGTAATAAACATTAATAAAAAATTAGAAATGTGTGTTACTTTTCAGCGTAATCAGATTTGTTTCTTGTTTTTATTATGGAATTATTATTATCTTTTTTAAATAGAGATACGAACACGGAATACGTGTCACATCAGTATTCTTCCTATTTTCAAATTAAGCTAATCGCTTGTGCTATGAAAATAGGACTAACGAGGCGAGAGTCCTAACCACAAGACTAAAAAGGTACCCAGTTATGACATTGAAAAAGCTCGACAAGTTCAGACAGATGCGAAGGTTCTCCTCACTTTTTTCTTATTATGGTACGTATAGTTCCATTATATAGTTTTTTTTATTATATAGGTTGTACAGTTCCATAAATAGTATAGTAGTCATTACTAATTCAGATTGCAATCAGTAAACAGTATTTTTTTAAATATTTCCATCTTATGCGTGTACCAATTCAAAAAAAGCCAGATTTGTAGAAAATCGACACGATATTGTATCAACGCGTATGTATATGAACTTAACTACTATTTCATGAGTTTTTTTTTCAAAAAAACGCGTAATGGGTATAAATTTGACACCCACAATATTCGCTGCATTCGACCCCTTGTGACTTTTTCCTGCTCCCTGTGATGAAAGTATCAAGAATCAAAGTGATACAAGAAAGATTACAAATAATAAAATTCAGACAAATAATTTAATTTAATGTACTTCTATTTATATTAATCTAGAAAACAAAACAAAATGAACATGACCACTGCACAATAATAAAACATGAAATATGATTACCTTTTAGAAAGAAAACACGATCGCAAAATTCAATCATTGATAGTAGAATGAAGATGGGGAGATATTGGGGATGAAATAAATGTACAATAATTTTTACAAACACATTCGATAATACAAATATGCCCATAATTCATAATCAAACACTTGAAATTCATTAAAACCTAATTACAAAATATATCATCATTAATAATCAAATATAATTTCTTCAGAATACACTTTCTCACTATGTGTCCTTTCTCCTAAGTCCTAGGTACCCCCTCCTCTGAACCCACAACCCATACACCAGACAACGGAGGTTTCCGAAAAATGTGTTATACTAAAAAAATACTAGGGGAAAAAAACAAAAATATTGTTTTAATCTCGATTATTGAAATAGATTTCCATGAAGTATATTTTTTGTACTTACTGCGTGTGCCCAAATAAATAAATAAATGTATTAATCTCCAGTAAAGCGACGTTAACGAACCGATCTGAATACGGGTGAATATGGCTTGCAGGTTCCGCAGCCAGCAGCCCGTAAGATGTCTCGGGCTAGATAAACACGTGACGCGCTGCTAACGGAATTAGCGGCGAGCGGAAGGATCCGCCGGAAGATTGCCTAATAAATATGTTCACGGGCGGCGGCGTCCCGACGTCGCGCAGGGGCGCCGGAACGACTTCAAATCAATTACTCCGGCAGACGTACACTCGTTTGTCACATCTTGGAGACACATATTTTCAATGTACACATTCAAAGTTGAATCTCTCCAAATTATATTTTTGATTAATTGAGATTAATTGTAGAAGCCTCACAGTGACGAAGATATTTGTGTGGGAAACACGTAGGGTGTCTTTACAGGGTGGCCACAAGACTTATGACTTATTAGCTTGCTTAAGGAACATCCCTTTACACAATTCCACCGTAAGAACATCAACACATTATCAATTTTTTTAAAGTTGTTTATATATTCTTTATTTTCGAGAATTAGTGAATCCCATGACATACATTTTTTTAATATTGTTTTTATTTAATTCGGTCATCCAACAGGGAGACACAATTGCTTGATAAGATGAAATACAAAAAAATAGTTAAATGTCTCCCACAATTAATGGATAATACAAATAGGACATAATCATAGATAAGTCAATTTGACAATGACAGATAAAATATCATTTAACCGTTTGTTCCAAATTTAGTTTTAACATAGACATAAAGGGGCTCGTGATGTATATAACATACATGATCAGGGAGGGGGACGAGTTTCTAGTATCTGCCTCACCATATGACGATACTCTTCATATTTAGTGTTAAAAATGTCTATTAAATTTAAGAGGTAATTATAACCTGAGCATATGCGTGGAATGGGACAGGATTTCCTATTGTTGGTTTGATAAATTGGAAGGGAAAAGAGGTACTTCTGTCTGGTAGGTCGAAACGGGACGTGGAAAGCTAGCAAGCTGGTGATTTCAGGAGAATCAATAAGGCTATGAATTATTTGGAAATATACATAGTACACATAGACTACGTACATACTATAATAATATTTTATTATTATTATTATTATTATTATTATTGATAATGGGCAGGCAGCTTAAGCTGATAGGCTCATATCACTGTCTCTCATTTGAATATCCAACATATTCTTAAATTGGGTGACACTGGCTGCAGACACAACGCCCTCAGGCAAACTGTGTATGTTAACAGTGTTTACATAATGGCCAAGCAAAATGTTTTTTGTTTTAAAAAAAAATAGAGATACGAACACGGAATACGTGTCACATTAATTTTCTTACTATTTTCAAACTAAGCTAAACGTTTGTGCTATAAAAAATAGAACTAACTTGCTAGTCTGGAGTGAGATTCGAACCCGCGATCTTTGAATCATGAGGCGAGAGTCCTAACCACAAGACCAACAAGTTACTTTGTATAAATCCATAATTTAAATAATAATCAACATGTTTCGGCGCCAATAAGGACACATCGTAAACTTTTATTTAAATTTTAAAGTATAGACGTCACAAAAACAAAAATAAATTAATATATGAGAGTTGAATAATGATATAATTAAACTTACATGAAAATAATTTGAAGCGTAACTGTTTGCAAAAATGGAATTGGTTGTTTATTTTAAGTAATATATCAGATTGAAAAATATATTTTCACATTAGTTCCGAATGCGAAAATAAATATTGTTTTTAACTATACCTGATGATGAGAGAGACTGCTTCTCTCGAAACAATATGAGTAATAAATAACTCAAAATTTGTTTGTTACAAAGTGAAATTAAAATGTATTTTAAAAGAAAATATTTTTTTTACAAAGTTACTTTTCTACTATCGAAGATTTAATTTTATTTATTTATGTACTATCATCAACGCCCTTGTGGATTTTTACATCTAAATTAACATTAGTTTTTTTAAATATATACCTAACCGTAGATATTAATATAATTTCTAATTTTATTTATTTATACAATCGACCATCATCGCCCTTGTTTTTACAATATATACCTAACCGTAAATAATTTAAAAAAATCTTAATAATCATAATTTCTCTCTCTCCAAAACTTCCTGTAATGTTCGTAATTTTTTTGAAAAAAAAAACTTTGATTTTTTAAAATATTTTATTATTTAATTTTTAATTGTATTTGTTTTTTTTCACCCACCCTCTCTCTCCTCGCGTTACATTTTTTATACAAATCTATACCAGCTTCGTTTTCGTTTACGTCCCAACGACAAATCTGAATTTTATCCCCCAAAATCCCCCGAACTCAAATATCATTATATCCAAACCTTCTTACCTACTATAGTGTACATCTAGGAAAATTATTGAGGAGGCCAAGACCCACCAAGGGTTGTAGTGCCAAGAATGATGATGACAGTGTACATCTACAGAAAAATTATTCATGTTGTCTAGTTTGTGCTGGATTTTTATACGTGTACTAAATAAATTATTTTCTTTTTGAAATAGTTTATATTTATTTTAAAAATAAAAACCACGAACATCCAATGAACTGGAAAAAACTTGCGTGGTTGTGAACTTTGAATAGATAAGCAGAACTTGTTTAGCTGACGACAATTTTCTCAAACCCTTACTCTGTTTATCGCACTAAGCTAAAAGAGAAATTATGTTGGATCTGAGAATTAAATATATTTAGGCACGATAGAAAACACAGCATTTTAACACTTTATCTCCCGCTGTGATCTTTGTCTCCTAGATCTTTTAGTGTTTCCCTTCAAATAAGAGCAAGCGTAATTTTGTTAAGGATACTTTTTCACTGGAGGGATTGAGAGAGATTATGAAATATGCAAAACAAAGCATTACTGATATCGAAAAGAACTTAATTTATGTGTCTTGCAATAATAAATATATATAGAAGTCACAAATAGACGAAAATATTTCTGTGGGCAAAAGATACAACCTAATTAGTCAATAAAATTGAGTTTTAAGTGAAGTATGCAGAATTATTTTTTTGATAGATATCTAGCGAGGGAAAATTGGACGAGTCAGAAAATTAAATAAAATGCGATTATTATAAAAAAAAATTAAAAAGTACAAATTAAACTACTAATTATTTCAAAAATTTTGCAAAAAACGACATTTGACAACTTGGTTCAACGTTGTTGTAAAAAAACTACTGGTGCGAAAATGAGATAAAAATAACAAAGACTTCAAGAGATATTTTGCAAACAAACGAAATTCCCAAATTTTGTTTTGGCTCTCCTGAAAACCTGCATTTATCGACTCATTCAGTTGTTGCTTTCGCCCAGAGATTTATATAGGAAACTTTCAAATGGAAGTCTTTTTATAGGGTGGCTTGGGGCTTATGACCCATATGAGCTTGTCTAAATGATCACTTTTCACGCCAAGTTACTTGTTAAAATAAAAAATTTGTATGCATTCAAATGAACGCGCATCCATGCGCACCAAAAGAATGAAGCCATATTTAATTTTTAACAGCTGTCAGATTCTGCTTACATGTGAGTCCATGAATATTTCGATCGTGTTTTCAGAAATTTTTTGTTTGTCTCAATTATTTGAAATATACGAGGTTGTATTTCCGTATGTATGAGTATGAATTATTTTCTTGAAACTCAATAAAATAATCGACAATGATTAGTGTAGATTTTTACAACGCAAAATTTTGAGGGTCATTTTTTTTTAAATAGAGATGCGAACGCGGAATACGTGTAACATCAATATTTTTACTATTTTCAAACTAAGCTAAACGGTTGTGCTGTGAAAATAGGACTAACTTTCTGGTCTGGAGTGAGGTTCGAACCCGCGACCTTTGGATCACGAGGCAAGAATCTTAACCACAAGACCACCAAGCCACTCAGCTTACTCAACTTAATATATAATTTTGTCTTTATTTTAGTTTTTAAGTATAACTTCTACCGCGCGTAGATGAGTACACGCGCGATTTTTTTTATCAATTTATTGTTTCGTATCAAAATATAATGCCACAATATTCACTTTTGACACTTTCATAATTATCGGTAAATGGTAATAAAATATTGAGTTCTACCTAGTTTCCGGTAACTTTATTTCCCGGTAAGTTTGCATGCCCTAACTATACTTCTTCTTAAGAAGTTTCATGGGATTCCGAAGTTTATGGACATTGCCTCTGTGGTCCATTCCGCTGGGCACTCGTATACCTCTCTTGCAGGTTTGAATTGACTGTCCATCTCCATCTTGGTATTCCCCTGGCCCTCAGTACTGTTGGCTCGATTATGAATTTTGTGCGGTTACGGGATTTACTTACTGTCGCTGTACGTCCCGCCCAATGCAGCCTCCTTGCTTTGACTTTCACCAGCATATACGGAGCATTATACCGTTCCTGAATCTGACATAATTATTTATATATATTTTTGGCGGGTTAGTGTGAAGGTGTTGCGAAGAAAATGCCCACCCGTCCAAAGACATCCTGTGTTAGCATATGACGTGTATGATTAGGCAGGGCATTATCATTATCATAGCATTATGGGCGTAAATTATGCTCACGATTAACTGTGGTATTTTATTGGCAATAATTTACAGATATATAATTTGCGCTTGCTACGGCGGTCGGCGACAGAGTTAATCGGGACCCGGTTAGCCGCATCGAGTCCCCGATTGGTTGTATCGTTCGATGTTTACGTTTAGAGTCGCGACGGCTCTGGACCACCACATGTTTATTATAAATAAATCGACCACAATAATGAATATTTATTCGAAATTAATACACTTTTAAACGCAACTTATTTTAAAAATATAAATAATCGGTACTGCAGCAAAATAATTTATTTAGTTATGCGATAACTACATATTTTCATGTGAATTGATAGCAGATATCACATTGCAGAGTCCAACATCAGGGCTGATGGGTTGTTATGAGTGTTGATAATATTGTGGTCAAGTATTGACAAGCAATACCGAGTTGAAAACAGGGCGTGTCTTTGTTAACGTATTCCGTTGCAATACGTGTCAGTGACATGCAAATTATGTGTTGTGTTATATACCCGGAACTTCAAAAATAAATTCATTGTGAATTACGCAGATATTGAACCGACAATAGATGTAACAATCACACAACCTATGATAACTCGTGACTTTACATGTACATGTACAATACTGACAACGATACACCCTGCTTTCGACACGATATTGCAAGCCAATACTTAAGCACAATATCATCAACACTCATAACAACACATCAGTCCTGATGATGAAACCTGCAATGAGATACGAAATCTCAACCAGAAAGGTCGTAGAAACACGACAGAAAATCCCAGAAAACTTAAACCAGAAGATTCTGAACGGCTGTGAAAACCTAAGATCAGTATAAGCCTGAATCGAATTAATATGATACACGACGGACGAAAATTAATAAATAATTATTATAAAATAACGATTTCTAAACAAATTCTTCTTATGAAAAAAATTTAAAAAACTATGTAGAAATACACAACATTTTTGAGTGCTTTTGACATCTAATTTTAATGAAAGTTTTTTCAGATCTTAATTAACTGTAATTCGATATTCATTATTCATAATGAAAATACTCTTTTGATATTGAAAAACAGTATGAAACATTGTTCATTTCAATTTGATAAATAATTTAAAAGTTAGACATATTTTGTTTCTTTCACTTAAAGCATGTTTTCAATTATTATTGTATTACAAAAATAATAACGATAAAATTATGAAAAAGATATTTATGTACGCGAGTTTCCTTTCATCCCCGTAATTATTAAGACTCGACAGATTTCGTTTCACTGCATTTTGAATAGGGTTTGCTTGTTAAAAAAGTCGCCTATTTACTAGAACTATCCTTCGAGCTGAATCTAGTTGTCCGGGATGGAGGCCACTTTGGATCCATAAAAAAAACACTTTTAACTGATCCTGTGTACAACTGTCCCTGTGTAATGGTAAAAGTCTATAATGATTTAAGGCCCCTTTCACATCCTCCATTCAGAGAAATCGGATCTTTGCTCGTTGTTTCTCCTTAGTGCAAAGTACTAGCGGAGCGGACATGTCTACACTCTGTAGCCGGAAGGAAAACGACATTATTGGGAACAAATTTCTCACTCGCAACAGCAGTCGTATCAATTCTAAGCATGCCTGCGCAACGGCAGTATGACAAACTTGACTGTATTATTGCGAATGTGATTACTCACGACTTTAAAAATCCTCTAAGTCTAAAAATTTTCTATATATCACTAGTACGAAGGATATTGAAATATTCGTCAGTTATTTGGTCACCTTATTATACAACACATGTTACGAGAATCGAGAGAGTGCAGAAAAAGTTTCTACGTACTTTGTCATACAAAGCTGGTCAACACAAGAACCTTCACATCTACTAAGATCGGCTTGCCTTTTTCAAGATGCACAAACTTGAGTCCCGACGGAAAATATCCGATCTTGTTATGCTACACAATATTCTCAGCGGAGCTATTGATTCTCTCTCTCTATCTGATATAAATTTGCATGTTAAAGCCCCGAATAAAAAACCCGGAGTTCTTTAGAATAAGCCAGCATACTAATAATGTCGGTTACTTTTCTCCCATCACAAGGTTGTATCGCATATATAATTTGTATTGTGCTGACTCTAATATTGATGCTAAAATTCTTGCAGATACCTTATATTCGTTCAAAAACTCACTCATACACAACATCCATTTTCTAAACGATGACCTGAACCTATAGATCCATTAAATCAATTATCCATTAAAAAATACTAATCGCACTACATTCAAACACTAAATATACAATACACATAAATGTACATGTAAAATATACTTAAATGCAAATAATTATATATAAATAAATAGATTACTTGTCTAAGACCACTAATGAGTTTAAGATGATTACACAACTAGTTTCGACAACTACCGATGTTGTCATCAACGGGTGATGATTTAAACTGAAACATAAGAGTAAAATTAATTATCTAAGGTACTGATAGAGGTGGGTGGAGTTATGTTTGGGGGGAGGGGGTTAGCTGGGGGTGGGGTTTGAGTTAACGGGAATAAAGTAAGGAGTGGTGAAGAATTTTGAAATATTATGTTATTGATTAGAGTTTTATTAGAATTTAAATTTTTTTGTATTTCTAAATTTTCGAGATTGTTCATTATTTGGCCTTTATATTTAACAGGGTGTAATAGTTTAAGTGTATGGGAATGGAAAGAATGATTGGTGTTAATAATGTGGTTAGCAAATTCTGAAAAATAATTACTAACAAGACCGCGACGGTGTTCTTTTATTCTAATTTTAAGATTTCTCGCGGTTTGACCGATGTATTTCATATTGCAGTCACCGCATGTGATTTCATATACTCCGCTTTTTTCTAAAAAGTTTATTTTTGATTTTGAGTTATCTAAAATTTTTCCTAAATTGTTGTTGGTGTAATATGCGGGTTGTATATGGGAAGGTAAGATGCGGGAGATTTTCTGGGTTGGCGACCCTGTATATAGAATTTTTCGCCAAGATTTATTTTTAATTTCATTATTATTGCATGCTGAATATATGTATTTCTTTGTTAAGTTATTTTTATTTTGTTTTTTAGCATTTTATCTATCATTTTATCATTATAACCATTATTTTTAGCTATTTGTTTTATTGTGTTAAGTTCACAATTATAATTTAAAGTGCTAAGGGGAACGTTAATTAATCGGTTTAATAGGGAATGTAAACTGGCCATTTTGTGTGATATGGGGTGTAAAGAATCGTGTGGAATTACAGTATCCGTATGGGTTGGTTTTCTGTATATATTGAAATCTAATTTATTATTTACTACCTTAATTGAAAGATCTAGAAAATTTAAGGAGTTGTCTAAATTTTTCTCCATGGTGAATTTAATGTTTTTGTGGAGTGTGTTAATGTGTGCAAGGAAGGAATTGTCTAATTGTCTATCAGTACCTGTGAAAATACAGAAAATATCGTCTACATATCTTAACCATTTAAATATACAAGATTTTACAAGAGGGTGACTAGAGTTTAATAATTCTGTTTCAAGATCATTTAAGAACATTTCGGCAAGTATCGGTGACAAAGGGGATCCCATTGTGAGTCCGTCTTGTTGTTTATAAATCAAATCATTAAATTCAAAATAGTTTTGTGATGTACAGACATCATAAACTCTAGTCATTTCTTTTACAAACGTGTCATCCAAAGCAGAATCACAGTAATGTAATCTAATCAGTCCATCCATCAGAATAATCTATTTATTTATATATAATTATAATGTCATTCCACAAAGTAAACGCCAATTCAATAAATAATATAAATGCAAATATACATGTTACTAGAGCGTACATAGTCTTCACTTCTTATAATGTTTATTATCAGAGTATCATGTACCTATTATCCTGTTAGTGTCTCTAATAAATAAAAAAATAATAAAAAATGTGTAAATTGTTTACTCACCCTTGTAGATAAACAACAAACGTTAATAATGCGCCAAGAAAATAAAATGGCAATAGGCAGGCTACATAATTTGGAGGTCTTACAACCGCTGGGCGATTACAGTCGTCCGGAGCACCCACGGGGAATCCAAAAACTTTAAACATGCTGGAAGGATAATTAACAATAAAAAGAGTAAAGTGGGATACTCATGGGGAAGCCTTCACAAAGCAGCGAATAGAGAATGGCTGCCGCTGTTGCTGATGATAGTTATATTGAAATACACGTCGCAATGAAAAATAGTGGAAAATCAGTAAGTCAATCCCTAATCTCTCTCGATCGAACCCGTGACCGATTTGTCACTAGGCGGGCAACTTATCCCCAGAGCCATTAAACACGCCAACAATTCACCAATTATGTAACCCCGATAATGCAAACATTGCACGGTACAACCGAACTAATCAGACGGTAATATTCACTAACAGACGCGTGTTTAACAGTGGCGTCTCCAGGGAAAGTACGGCCCTCACCTTACACCATCTAAACATTTTCAAAAAACCTTAGCTTTCTTTTTTTGCTTTTTCTTATACATGGAAGATCTAAATAAAAATTGTAATTTGTAATTTGAGTTTTAGCGATTTGAATCAAACGTAGTGGGTGAATTTTTAAACGAATTATTATGAACATTATACAGTATATTTAAAGTGCGTTAAATTTTTTTAAGAACATATACTGGATTTTATCCACTGAAAGAATATCATTAATTACGATATAATACTTCTTTACCTGATTTTCCATATAGTTTTGTCTCTATGAGATATCTAGAATAACATTATTCTTTTGTCTTTTTCAGACTTTTGGATTTGATATCTCAAAAACTGCAAGGTTGATTTTTTTTTTAAATTTGCACACATCTTATTATCCTTTACGATTTTTTTTGATAAATGCGCTGTTTGCTAACCATAATTTTTTAACTACGAGTTTTTTTGGAAAAATAACAATTTATGCCGCAAACAATGATAGTAAAACGAATTTTGTAATTGTATATGATTGTAATTTTACAAAACTGTTGAGTTACGCCAAAAAAATATTTGAATTTGAATGTATTTTTGATCCCTCAATGAATGAATGCCGTCTCTGCTATTTTTAATTGTTTCTATAATTTATGTTTTAAAAAAGATAAAAATGCAGGCGAGAAACAAATTTGGCAATGTTTATTTATTTTATAATGTTATGCGACACGGACAGACTTATTATAGAGGTGATATATGAATTGTGCTGATATATTCGAAAAAGTGTAAAACTATAAAATAAAAAATAATTTGGAAAGCTTTTGCTTTACAAAATTTTGTAAAATAATTAATATTATGATCAAAATCCACCTGGAACCATCGGGTCATGGTAAATTTGTTTTAGCAACATTAAAAAATTTATTTAAAATTCAATTCACGTTTATGAAAGCGTTTTGTTTAATGACCCGTATTGCAATTCAATGCTGCTGCTTTTACAGGGCGTGCCCACTAATAGTTTCCCATATATTTATTGTCAAATTATTTTCGCACTATTTGAAAAATAGACCTTTACTAGGATTATAGTGGAAAAGATTCAAGGTTTGGACTTTTCCAGGAAGATGCGTCGCCCCAAGAAAAGGGCGAATAATCCTAGAAGTTGTTTGCTTTTGCAGGAATATACTATTAGCCGTATTTTTACAGCACCGCACGGATTGGTTGACTTATCCCGGACAAAAGATCGTTTTCACTTTTCATAGTTGACATATCACATATATATACATATATAAAAGCGTGTAACACGTGAAAGTATTTGCACGAATGGCTTTTTATATTCACCTAATTTTGCTATTGACTTCATATGTGCTCTATGTACATAGTTGTTTTTTATTTATAGAATTAAAAATCTGTTCAAAAGATTTTTGAACCATTCTTGATAATTGAGTAATTTTTTAAAAATTTGTAACCCTTAAGAACCACCCTAATTGGTTATTCCTACGGTACGTGCCTTGTGCTTGATTATAACGTACGCCTTCGCAGGCTGCGTATTTTATCAAGAAAGCCTGACATCTCTGTACAGTAGCATTGCGTGGGTGCCCATCCCATCAACTATTTCCACTATGAATTAATTCCATATTACTCAGATTTAATATTCCTGATAGATTTCAGCCTTCCTGAATTGTCAAGATTTGTACTATCATTGGCATCTTAATTCCAGCCTTGAGGAAGAAGTCCTCGGGAATATAATAATCTTATACTACACGTGTATCAAATAATCGATTTACAATAAAGCTAGATTTGGAAAAGAATGTATGTTGCTGTAAGGGACGAAGTCCATTTTTTTATGAAACAATCAAACACTTCTCTAAAATGGTAAGTGTGGTGCACGACAAGCGGCAAGTCATAAATAAAAAGACCTTGAACAACAACAATGCGGCGGGTGTATCATTTAATTCCTCGTTTTATACGTTTTATGTTTCATGTTAAAAGTATATAAAACTATGTAGAACTCTTTTGTGACCAGAATATATTTTCGTTTTATAGATGCACGCAACGATCCATGGAGAGATCCGTGCTTGGAGTAAGCCTAAGAGATTAGAGATGAGAAATTAGGCGCAGAAATGGATATCATGAATCGTGTAACAAAGCTAAAATGGTAATGGGAAGGACATGTTGTAAGATAGAATACTACAAGATGGCCTACCAGAGTTCTGAAATAGAAACCTTGGGAAAATAAAATCCGAAGAGATGGGCCGATGATATTGTCGCTGTGGGGGAAAAGAAATGGCTACAATTAGCCAACAACAGGGAAGAATGGAAAAATAAGGAAGAGGCCTGTATCCAGTAGCGGAAAGACGAAGGCTGAATGAAGAAGAAGAAGAAGATTTTTCAACAAATTTACATTAATCAACATTGTTAATCCAAAGTTAGCTATTTTCAAAGGTAATTAATTTTGTTTTATAACAAAAATAAAATTATGTATTTCTCGGTTTTAGCGTATTTGAAATATTGACAATTTTATTTTGTGATTTTGAAGAGGGGGTTTACATTTATATAAAAACATAATTAAAGTCAACACTAAATTAAATTACTAATACATATAATATAGAGAAAAAAAACTAATTAATAAAAATATGTGCAGTGTATTAATTATTTATCATCCCTCTCGAAACCTCTGGGAATTTCCCTTTTTTTTCAAGATTTATTATATAAGTCACATAGAGACGAAACTATTTATGTGGGAAAGTAGATAAGGAAGTCTTCCTGGGTTTTAAAAGGGCTAAAGACATATCGTATGGCTGGCTTAATTGATCATTTTACATAATGTCACGTTCACCAATTTCACCCATGATTGACTACCACATCTATTAAATTTTTGGAAATTGCATGTATGTATACTTTTTACAACTCGTTCAACTTAAGTCAGTCGTAGGATAAGTTGTAAGCCTTATAAATACCCAAAAAACCTTTCATACCTACTTTCCCATATAAAATGCTTCGTCTCTATGAGACATATATATCTTGATTAATGAATTTGGATATTTTTAAAATATTTCGGTTTAATATAATAGGGGCGTACGGTGTGACGCTTATGACTTTATAAGATTTATCGAGAAAACAGACGGTCGCGGGACATACCTGATATTGTATATTATTGTTTTGGGTTAAATGTGTAAACTAACGCTGAAGTCTTATTAAAAATGCTGGACTTTTGCACATTCAGAAAAAATACCACAATTAAAATGCATCAACATAAAAATGTATCAATATAATAATGATCATCTCCATTTGTATAAAGTTACTCTTTTTATAACATAAGTAAAGCATATTTTGAATAAAATAATTCTACAATGCAGATGTTCCATTTTTACTCCCTTTCTTTTAACTCGTAGCGTCTGCGGTTTGTTGTCTGCCGGAACAAATTTTGATCGATTTTTAACCCTTTTCCCAATCGAGATGAAACTTTATAGGCAGACTCGTGGCGACAATAAAAATGATTTAAGAAATTTTTGTTTAAAAAAAATTAATAATTATAGTATAATTTTGGATTTTTCGAAATTTTAATGGTTTTTTCAAATTGGAATCAATACAAATGAGAAATGACCCCGACGCGTGCAGTAGACATGAAACCTGATTCAATGAGAAAGGGAGTAAAGGGGATAAAAAATTGTTTTTTATGGGCTGGATTCTATGTTAACCTGGTATGTTGGTGCTCACTTTCAATTCTACTTCTTATGGTGCCATCTCCTATCGGAGGTCAGCGATTACTCTGGCGATTGCGATTTTATTTACCGCCGCACGGAACAACTCAGTCGAGTTACACTTATACCAGTCACTCAAGTTACGCAGCCATGAGATGCGGCGTCTTCCTACGCTTCTTTTTCACCACTCATTTTCCCCAGGATGATGAGGTAGTGTAGACTATATTTTGGTCCTCTCATAATATGTCTGAGATACTCTAGATTTCTTATCTTGATAGTTCGCAGCACTCGGTCTTTTTCCATACGCCGGAGGACTTCAACATTCGTCACTCTATCCAGCCAGGAAACTTTCAATATGTGTCTATAGACCCACATCTCAAAAGCATCGACTTTGCGGATTTGTTCTAGGTTAAGTGTCCATGCTTTCACTCTATACAGGGTTATTGGTAAAACGTTAATAACCTCGCAGGACTATACACCTGCCTCGATTATGAGTCGAAAATGTTCAACCTATTATGACCTAATATCAATAGTTAAGGAGATATGCGACATCAAAGTTTGCATTTTTTTTTCAATATTTCTGACTTATTTTTTGTATAATGCAGGACTATCATTACAGTAACTTATATTGAGTATTAAAAATTTATTCCCTTTAATAAAAGTCAAACAAAAAAATAAAAACCTTCGAATTTTTCAGGGTTTTAATCATTTTATTTAATTTGTATTGAAACGAATGAATTTTTCGTAATTGATATTAGTTACTGTAATGATAGTCCAACGTTTTACAAAAAATGAGTCAGAAATATTGAAAAAAAAATGCAAACTTTGATGTCGCATATCTCCATAACTATTGATATTAGGTCATGATAGCTTGAACATTTTCGACTCATAATCAAAGGAGGAGTATAGTCCTGCGAGGTTATTAATGTTTTTGCAAACAACCCTGTATAAGGCAATGACATATGTTCGATTACAATTTAATTCGACACTAGGAAGAAAATATTTCCAACATTTGTGTTAAATCAAATTTACGGTGAAAAATTCAAAATTCAAATTTTTCCTGTCATTGTTGATGGACGCACAAAATCACTACGGACAAAGAACACTTTTTCAATTTTGATATGTAATCATCGGGCCATGTACAAAAAGCTCGATAGACAAAGATTGTATAATAGGAGCACAAAGGTACAAAGGCAATTGAAACGTTTTACAAATCAACTAATTGGCTCTGATCCAATTTGCATACAAACATTTTCCACTTCATCCTTGTTATCCCCGCACGGACCGTATCTTTCTCTCTCTGTTTATCGTGTGTTTTATTTGGAAGGACACGGAATTTCACGCTTCCATTGCAGAGTTGTACTGAATGTTAAAAAAAACATATAACAAAATCATTACTCTCATTGGATAACGAACCCTATCTGTGCGAGAATTTAAAAATAATCTGAACGTAATTATAATTTAAATTAAATAAATCGAAATAAAATTTGTAGATATGTCACAAAACTACAATCTCAATTATCATCATATTAGCTGTACGTCCGTGAAAAATCACTGTATTTTGGTGGGCGACAGTTGCGTGTTGCGAGCTGATTGCGTGTCACACTCTAATTATCTAAAGTTTAGTTCCAGTTTCATTCCAGCTAGTAACGGACAGACAACGAAATTATTATATTTAGATAATAACCCATCAAAAATGACGTGGCTACCTTTACTAAATAGAGTATTGTCTAAGTAGCGTAGTGACGGATTGGTACATAGAGAATTACGCAAAAATTTTAGCTTCTTATACTCCATCGTTATTTGCGCCATCTGATAGCGTTAGTGACAACATTGTTACTTGGAGAATTGTACATTTTATTATTCAGAATTTTATGTAACATTATATTTTGTCAGATAAATATTTAATTTTGCTTTTTTAAGCGATGGATTTGAACCCAACGTTAATTTGAATACAAATAAATTTTTGTTAGATTCTCTGGTGGTGAATTACAATATTCATTAAGATACAATTTTTCTTCATTTATTGAATTGAATTTTATCTTTTATCATTATTTATTCTTAACAAATATTGCGTCTACTTAAATTAATGATAGGAGATAGGTTTTGAATCTAGTGAATATGGAGGGCGTACTAAAACATTCCAATTAAGGCTGTGGATTTTTCCCGCCTCAAATTTGCGTTAGGCAGGCGAGCGTTGTCATGATGAAGAACAACCTTGTTTCCGTTTGCTCTTTTCACTCATTGACTCAGCTGTTTTACCTTATTTCTCACTCTATCCAATGCCTCAAAATTAACCTAACTGGCTAACTAACCATCACCCCCCTTCTCCGCTGTAGTAGGTAAAGATGATAAAACGCCACATTTATCTAACCTGGAACAACACTCTTGACTCGTCTACTTTCAAAAAACTTATATTGTGTGCTCTTCTGCTTTAAAAATAAAAGCTTTAAAAATTTAAGTGTAAAATGGTTCACAATAGAGATGAAAGAGTGACTAAGTGAGATTTAATGGTAAACTATAAATGTTTATTTGTGTATTTGAGAAGTATGTTTACTAAGGCTAAGAAGGATATCAAAGGTGGGTAAATATAGAAATATTGTACGTAGTGCACTGAATGATTTGTCACAAACAGCAAGAAATATAAAACTTCTCGAACATCGAGGGTAAAAATTATGCGCAAGGCGCGCTGCAAGCAGTCTAACTTTAACATTTGGTGAAGTCATAGATAAAGCAAAACATCCAGCGACAGGCGATTTCAGTGCGGATACTAATCAGCAATAAAGTACTTACCGATTTGTGAGTTACGTACCACTGTAAACAAAGCAATACAAACGACATGAATCAAAATTTTTAGATACAAGTGGAAGATATTCGAGTGACACTGAAAATCTTACACTTCGCACTAGCGAGATTTAGTGCGAATGACAGAATAGATTTTAGCTAATAAATAAAACATTAATTAAACAGTTTCAGTTGCCTCCTATCGCCACAATCCCATGACGATGCCGATAGGTATCTGTCACACGCAGAAAGACTAACGGTTCGTTGAAGAGTTGAGGTGCAAAATCTAATGTATGAAAATGAAGACCGGAATTTGCAAAAACAAACGAAAGTAGACTCAAAATTAATCATGCCTTATACAAAAGAAAATTACCTATTTTAAGTCAGTGCTGATTTTTGTGTAGGAACTGCATTTTGACAGAGTTAGCTATTTTTGGTGTCTTCTTTTATTAGAGTAGAGTATCAATTTTTATATTTCCAATTATTTATAAATCTATTAGGAATAATATATTATAAACATTATAGGTATATATTGAAATATTTTTATCTTTGCTTTACTCACCACAAAATGAGCTAATCGCTTGCGCTTATGGAAGGAGTGTTACACATATTGTAATAATTTTCTAATCAACACATGTTGTAAATGCTGCTATATACAGGGTGTACCAGAGCTAGCAGCAGAAACTTGGCTGATATATTTATGACTATGTAATGAGTCTAAAATGTTCAAGCAATCATGGTATTAATATCAATAGTTATGGAGATATGCAATATCAAATTTTACATTTTTTATTTCAATATTTCTTTTTTATTTTTTACAAATAGTTGAACTTTCATTACAATTACTTAATCGATTATGAAAAATTCATTTGCTTCAATACGATTGAAATAAAATGATAAAAACTTTGTAAAAAAAAACTTTTTTCAATTTTTGCAAGGTTTTTATCTTTTTTGGACTTGTATTAAAGCGAATGAATTTTTCATAATTGATATAAGTTATTGTAATGATAGTGCAACTTTTTGCAAAAAATAAGTAAGAATTATTGAAAAAAAATGCAAACTTTGATATTGCATATCTCCGTAACTATTCATATTAGGCCATGGTTGCTTGAACATTTTAGACTCATAACATAGTCAGAAATTTATCAGCCAAGTTTCTGCATCTAGCTCTGGTAAACCCTGTATAAATAGTAAACTTATGTACATCCTAATAGTGCAGGTATACATGGAAACTATTGGAAGGGTGAAAATGTTAAATCCGTTGTTAAGATGCTGAGATTTTCTTTTATTATAATTCGAATTCAATTAGTTCTGATTCTTGAAGAATACTTTGTGACAATAACAATTGTTGATAAGAATTCTCATATGTGCATATTGATTAAATATAATAACATATACGAATTAAATGAAAGTTTGTTATGTATTTGTTGTTTATCAAATAAAAATTATGTTAAATGTAAGTAATGTCCATACGTTACTTCCTATCCAATACTTGATCTCTTTCCGTTTTCAAAATAATCATGATTTCAAAATTGTTATTAAATAAAATGAAAACCTTGACTTTATGTTTTTTAATGCAATATTCTAAAATAGATAATTTTAAAAAATAATTACATTTTTTTAATATTTCAGTTTGATGAAAATTAAAACTAATAAGTGAACTCATAACGATGTCGCGAATTTGTCATTGGTATTAGGCATTAATAAAAATACATAATTCTCTACGTAACAATATCAGTCTCTAACGCTACCAGATGGCTCATATAATAAATAATGAGGTATAATATAGTAAAGATGTATGAAAAGCAAGAAAAGCATAATTCTCTATGTAATAATGTCCATCACTAACGTTATCAACACGCTACGCTACTCTAGATAGCGTTATTTTCACAGCCTTAACTGGTGGCCCAAATATATATTTTATTAATAAAAGTACGTCACTTTTGACAAGTTCTAGCTAGTGTAATAATAATAATAATTCCAAGAAGAGCTATTAATAATTCTGATTGTGGACGGGATAAACACAATCACGCTGTTTACAATTACAATAATTCAGAAGCCCAGCGCCCAGTGCGGCCCTGCAGCCTCCTGTTTGCCTCCGACCGTCGCGTGTTTGGCGAAAGGACAAATCCAATTTGCATTGCGACGGTTCTCTGTTTGACACCTGTTAGCGCCAATAAACACAACTCGCCAATCACAGCGCGATCGACTTGATACCCGATTTAGCGAAAGTAACCAGGAGCACACGCTGATCGTCGGGTAATATAACGAAGCTTTCAATTGAATGTTTATTCGTCATTCGTCACCATAAATAATAATCAAATCCGTTTCTCATTTTATTTCAAAATAATGCAAAACCCAAACATGGACAAAAATATCTATGCATACAAATGGAAAAAATCAGGTATTTACCAACTGAATTGTAAAGATTGTGACTCCTTTTACATAGGTAAAACTTTAAAAAAATTTGAAACCAGAGTAAAAGAATATTTAAGATGCTTACATAGCAACAATAACCCTGAATTCGCTAATCATTTAATTGAATGTAATCACCCTTTTGATGTAAAGACTGGTGTTAAATATATATACAAATACTAGTACTTTTCAATTGGATAATCTTGAAATTCTTGAAATAAGGAAAAATATTAACCAAAACTTAAATAATCAAATTGATTTATCAATAATCAAATTCATTTTACAACTAATCCTATCTTGAATATTTTTCCATTGTAATTAATTTCTAATTTTCATAAATACTTTTAGAATGACATCTCTTACCACATTACTTTTTACTGCCATTTAATAACTTTGCGTCCACGCCCCCTTTTTAATCCCTCCCACATTAATGTTCATAATCGTTTACACTGTCATATTAGTTTTAGTACATTATTAGAGTCTAATGCGGTAATAAAAGATTATTTGATATTGAATTTTGAAAAAAACTGAAAGTTTGAAAAAACTGAATGTTGGATTTTAGGAAGGTTTTGATTTTTTTAATTCATTCTGAAAGGTTATTGATACAGCGTATCTTGTAGGTAGATGTTTGTAGTAGTAAATGGCTTTATAAATATAGTGGTTCTGCATTTGGGTTGTTTTAAAGTTAGGCGTTAATATTTGGTTTCCTTTTTCTCATAAGCTTACGGTATTGATGGTTTTTTGCAAGTATATGTTCCCGTTAGTTTATAATTAATTTTCGATTTTAACATTATATCTATAAACGCATAATTATATCTATATTATAAGCAATTTGTTTAATTGTTTTAATTTCGTGATCATAATCATTAGTAAGTAGGAGAATTTTATTTGGGCTATTAAACAAAGATTGAAAAATTTCTCCATTTATGTTAGTTATTGATTATAATTGATGACGATTGGGACTGCTCCTCTTGAAACTGTAGAATTGATAAAAAATTAAAATATTGTGTGTGTACTGCAAAGTTTATATAAATAACTTTATATTTTGAATTAAATTATTTTACATTCATTATGAACTGTAGTTTTAATAATTAAAATCTTGCCTTACATTAAATAACTGTTAACGTCCAACCCTTGATTTAGATTTCGATAGAAATATTTTAAGTGCTGGATTACAAATAAAGTTTTAGGTCCAAACGTCATAACTTGTGTGAAAATTAATACCATTTTAATTTTAAAGTGCTTTTACCCAAGTTTTGCGTCAAGTAAAATTAAAAGTGTATTTTTTGTTACTAATTGATCGTTAGTGTTATATATTTTTCAATAAAAACATTTTATTAAACATATGATAAAACAACAAACTAACTACAACTAGCATTCGATATAATTTTTTGGTTTTACATCTGAATGGAAATCATTGTTTATGCGAGGAATAGTAGGAGTTACCAGAAGGGCCATAATCAAAAATACTCAAATAATAGAATGTGTCGAAGTAAATGCGTTGCAGAGACCAGGATCCAATAGGATAAGGGGTAGGAAAAAAAGAAGAAGAAGAAAGCCTCAATAATTATGCACCAACCCAATATATTTCTGCCATATTTGTTAACTAAACTGATCAGCCACCTTGTTCTAAAACCGTGGAAACCACAGGGCTTCAATTATACAGAGATGAACTTAACCCCTTCCTTGAGTGAGGGATTGGGACATAGCGGAAACTTGTTTCCTCTTACATATTTATTCTTATAAAATTAAATCCCCTAGTAAAAAAACATATTTTTTACAATTGACCTTTTTTATAATTTTTGAAATTTCGTTCCAAACTGAGTCCCTTGAAGTAAGAACGTCGTTTTGTAATAATTGTACAAAAATTGTGTTATTTACTATGACATTATACGTTTTTAGAGTACTTGGTTTAACCTTTTTATAACTGTTTCAATATTTACAAGCTCGTAGTATTTTTTTAAACAAGTCAAACCAAAGTATTGGAACCAGCCGTAGAACCAGACCGTGTACCGAGGAAATTATGTTGGTTCATGTTACACATATGGAAATAAAAACACTTGTTCTTTGGTTCTAAATTTTTAATTTTTATGAGACGCTTTTCACCTTATGATGGCATTATCAATTGATTATTAATTGATCATGCCCTCATAAGGCGAAACGCGTCTCATTAGAATTCAAAATGTAGAACTAAAAAAACAAGTGTTTCTATTTCCATATGTGTGATTATGGAATATAAACTTTCGAAACAATAAATTTGGTTCATATCTTTATATTTTGTTGGTAAGTAATGGAAGCTTAAATTTTAAAAAAAATCGTAATGTCAAAATCTACTTGACTCTTAAAGCTAGTGACGGGAGGAATTCAATATCTAAGAAACATTGATCATTCAAAATAACTCAGTGATGGTCAAGGAAGTGTGTGCAAATATTTAATATCCAGATACTCCAAAATGTAAACTATTAATTTTAAAATACTTTCGTTACCAAATGTCAGGTTTTTTTCCGTAAGAAAATATAATCCATGGACACAAAGGATTTTCTTTTATTACTTCAGACAATAAATCAGTAACCAGCTTGTCACGTAGGATCCCTTGTCAGACAGCGGGTATTCGATGCCAACCCACGCTATCACGAGAAATCTAACTAACTAATAACAACTCTTATCAGAATGAGGCCAGAAAGATCAGTTGGCCAGGGTTCAAAGGTCCTCTCTTTTCTCATTATTACATCATCCTTCTAGCATAGATTTTTTTAAGAAAATAAAAATGCGAACATGGAATACGTGTCAAATCAATTTTATTTTTATTAGTTAATCGCTTGTTCTATGAAAATAATATTAATTTCGGCCCTCGTAAAGCAGTGGGCATAACACTGGCTTCTCAAACCGAACGTTTCAGGTTCGATTCCCAATGAGGTCATAATACATTTATGTGATTTACTCAAACTTGAGTGCATTTTGCGATGTAAAAACTTTAGAAATTGGACCTCTTTGCCAGTTGAAGCGTTTAAAAAAAAGAATAAAAAAAAGTTTCACTTGCTGGTCTCCCAGAATGGGGTTCGAACCACCGACTAAAACGCTAAACTAACAAGCCATGCGTATGAAAAAAACTATATTTATATAAATACTTTTGATATTCTGGATATATACTATTTTTCATTTCACATTCCTTTATAGGCATATTACTTATATAAATTATCGATAAACAATAAACGAAACTTAAAAAAAGGTATGAAAATTTAATTCGTGGAGTCTTAGTCAATTCTTAGTCGCATATGATATGATTGTATCCAAATCACATGATCACAATCATGTTTAGACATTTTGGTTTTAAACAATATTATTATGTTCAAGGAACAAAATGTAATTTTTTTTTGCTTTTCCCTTTTCTTTTTTGTGTTTCAATCATTGGTAAAAGCAAATATACTATTTTCATATTATTAATTTTATGAATTGAGATAAAATTGATTGTTTTCAGATTCCACTATTAATATAATGGATCAGCCTGTTTCTTTAAGGAGAGAACTCACCTTTTAATTAGGATATAATGAATATATTTTTCATAATTAGATAATAAAAATAATAACAAAATGTATTTGTAAAATCTTGGAAAGAAAGAATTTTCATGCATTCGTTAACCGCGACAGCAGGTACTAGGTTACAGTTCCAAACACAGTATAAAATTGTACACATGTGAACTAAACCCTTTCTTTACGAGAGGGGAATTGCTAACAGCAGAGGATTTTCCTCCTCACGTATATCTAAGACACATTTATATTGCGGTTAAAGTATTTTTTCGCGCATATTTAAATCCTCTATTCAACAAAACTTATTTTTTAAATATTGATGATTAATTAAACAGTTTGTTAAAACTCGGTACAAAATTGGTTTGTAATTCCCTACCAAAATCGTTGATTTTGGTACGGTATTGTGGGCCAATATTTAACTTTAACCTCAACATATACTCATCACATCAGTTCTGATAATGGACTATGTAATAGGATTCGATACGTCGGCCAAAGAGGTCAGATATAACGGCAGAATATCCCAGAAAACTACACACAGAAGATTCCAAACGACTGTGAAAACCTAAGATTTTTTTTACTATTGCGTAATTAAGTTTATAAATATTTAATTAATCGATAATTAATTTCCAGTGTTTCATTGCCCCCCATAGCCACGATTCTGTGACAATAATTTGATGTTTTACGATTCCACACGTTAATTTATGAAACATATTCCATGAATTGAATTATAATAGCTAACTTTAAGTACGCAGTTTTTTTTAAGTAAGTAAACCTTTAAGTGAGTAATTTGGTACCTTAAAGAAAAATATGAAAAGAAATTCCACACGAATATTTAAGAAATATAGTCCATGAATTAAATTATAGTGGGTATCAACCTTATAAAATGAAAAATTGAATTGTATTCTCTAGTAATTGTTTTATAATCATAGGTTATGTATACCTTTGAACAGTCGGGACTTATTATCCTTATTAATAAAATAGTCGTCTAAGGGAAGATCCGACAAGAAAACTTTGAGGTTTCTCGTAGTCTGAAAGACAAGGTTTAACCCAACTGGTTTCAATGTGGACGTGCATGCTTCCCTCACTATCTGGGAGCTGGCAGGATCCTCTCAGTGGACTTGCGGTAAAATCCAGAGCACGGATGGCGTGATATGTGTCATATGTACTTATTATATTATCCTTTTGTTCTCCTTATATAGGGGATTCATGGCAACAAAGACATAAAAGTGACCATTTAAAAATATATGGTAAAAATATGGATATCTAAACTAATATATAAAGAGGTAAAGTTTGTAAGTTTGGGTGATCTCCGAAACTACTCATCCGATTTCAAAAATTATTTCACTAATATTTATAATGGACTTTCAGAGGGGATAAAGGCTGTATATTTATAGCCTATGTCCAACTGTGTAAAGCTCAAAGAGTTATATAAAAAATCCGTAATGATTTGTATCTATATGTTAAGGTTAATACACAAATTGATAAAATATGACTAAAACGCGTGCGCGTGCGCAGCCGTGCGGGTAGGCTAGTCTACAATACAATTTGTTACCCTCTGAAATCGTTGTTCAACCTTCAACCAAAAAAGTTTTAAATTTATTTCTCCTGATATGGAATATTTTATGGGAAATAATGATTTTGGATTTCTTTCCAAGGTGGGTTTGTAGAACTCCAAAATTAATAACATGTAAGTCACCGATCACTAATCAAAAACTAAGATGGCGATTTATAGAGTAATATTTAACCAATAGAAATTCATATATGTGACGAAATCAAGTAATTTGAAAATTACTTATTTAATACTTAACTAGTTTAATTATAATTACTTATTTGTTTATTATTATAGTTATTGTTATTTATTTTCAATTTGCTGGTTTATGTATTTTTCATAATATAAACGCAATCAAATTTATAATGTGATATTATAATAATTGAATTGTGTGCTTACTGTTTCATTTTATCCTTTTTAGCAAGCAAAATGCAATAAAAACCAGGGAAGACTAATGAAGAAATATGATACTTGCATAGAGTTTCACGCAGGCATATATATATTTATATATATGCCATATATTTAT
>JADDOH010013584.1:0-71685 GCA_016648135.1 Agrypnia vestita | reverse complement strand
TTACTTACTTACCATCACGCCGTTTCTCCGTGGGGGTAGGCAGAGAGGATAGAGTGCCATACTCTTCTGTCCTGACATACAACTTTCGCTTCGTCTACATTCATACATCTTCGCATGCAAGCTCGACGGTTGTTCAGGCTTCTAACAGGACCATCTTCCAGTATCTGGTTAATCTGGTCATGCCACGTCTTCCGTGGTCGCCCTCTCTTTCTGGCGCCGTCAACACTTGCATCATATATCTTTCTTACCATTCTTTCCTCATTCATTCGCTCAACATGCCCAAACCACCTGAGCGACCCTATTTTTATTATCTGTATTATGCAACGATCAGCTTTACATTAATTCCTAATATCTTCATTCTTTACTCTATCATACATGGATTTACCACACATACGTCTAAGGGACCTCATCTCCACTGCATTCAATCTACTTTCGTTCCTCTTCTGCCAGCTCCAGGCTTCATATTATCAATGATACTAAAAGCCGCGCAGTGGCCGCTGCGCGGCCAGTACAGTCGATAGCCAATTGCAGACACCAATGGCCGCGCAGCGTCCAGTATAGCCGCCCTGAGGGCCTAGCAGCAAGCAATCAACGATAGCCGATTGCTTAGCTCCTGTTAGAGTCTAAATTGATCCTTCGTCTATCCTTTCGGAGTTCGTTGCTCTATATAAGAGCCATTGTAGATTTGTATCAATTTTCTAAATGAGATGCATTACTGTTCAAATCTTGACAAGCCGTCGTGAGATGTGAGCGAGTTCACGGTGTCAATGACCCCAGCTGTCACGCACAATAATCCAACTCATTGTTTTTATTGTTTTTGCCAACTTTACAGAGATCGTGCCTTAACCTAGAGGCTCGATTATCCGAGCTCGGACTAGCCGTCTCTTTAATGTTTTAACTTTTTTTGGAAAGTAACTGTGGCACACGACTAGTCTAGAATTTTTTTTTCAGTCAGGTCAATTCTCATTGGTTCCCTGTATCGTAACAATCGTGTTGCTCGGTGTGATCAAAAGTCCCGAAAATATGCGGAGCATTGGTTTGCATGTTGACAATGAGGCAGTGGAGCATGTCGCAAATTAGCTTTAGCAGTATATTAAAAAAAATAAGAAAAAAATTCAGACTACCGTACTGTTGGAATTTTTCCAAAATACGCAATACTTTCGGAGTTAAAGTGGAGTTTAAAAAAAAAAAAAAAATATACAGGTACTTACCATTACTAGTTACGAAAGCTGTGTATACTAACTTGTTAACAAGAAAAAAATCAACAGATGTCTCTAGCAGAGACCATAGTAATATATGAAAGGTTCTTGTTTCGAACATATCGTCCCTTCAGAGGTAAAACTTACTATGTGAGTTTTGAGATAATGAGGTTAAACATTCAAAATGTGATGTTAAAATGAATGAAAATGTTCAAATTATGAGTTTTACTACTGAATTATAAATAGACAAGGAATATTCAATTACCGCTTTTTACCTGGAATAGAAATTGAAAAAATGAATGTTTCGTAATCATACTCATTTTGACCAATATTGCCGTTAGCGAGTTTTACGTCTAAAGGTACGATATATATTATATAGAACTTTCAAAAATTGATAATGTGTGGGTGTTCTTACGATGGAATTGGTGAACGTTGCACTGTGTAGGGTGATCACTTAAGCCAGCTCATACAGATTGTGAGCCATGCGCCATCGTATAAGAGACTTCCATCCACTTTCCTCATATACAAATTAGCTTCGTCTCTGTTAGACTTCTATAATTTATCCTCAATTAATTAATGTTTTAAACTTTCGGGTGTTTGGAAATTTTCTTGTTATATATACATTTTATTTTTTCTATAGTATTATATTATGTCAATATTATACAAAGTAAGACCTGAAATTATTTAAGTTGGTACAAGTTAGTTTCTTTCGCACACATCTACTGATTTATTCATCCAGTGTCCATGTATTAAATTAAAGCCAACATTTCAGCTGTAAAGGTAGAAATGTCTTCACATTTCGCATAGAAAATTTAAGCATAATAAATCGCCGTTATATTTTTTTTGTTTATTGAAGCGCGTTTAGAGATTTCTATTAGAATGATGGTTACTTAAATAAGTGCGCCGGTGCCGCGGCCGAGAAGAGAATGCCGTTAACTCCGAACCTCCATTCGCTGGGTGCGTTCACAATGTTTCGACGGAATGCATCACCAAGTGATTGACTCTGCGATTTAAGCCACGTATTCACTAGGGGACAAATCGCGAAACATTCCGCGCGGCATGTCGCATCAACATCCTACGCTCATGTTTCGGGGACAGTGACGCGGTCATTTGACGTGTACACACCGGGACTCACATATCTTGTCGCGGAAATGTCACCCGATGAGGTTATGATGACAGCTGCGGTATCTCATTTGGCGAAAACGGGGTTCCGCGCAATTCGAAATTTTTTTTTGTGTCGCAATTTCAAATTCACGAGGTTTTACTGTAGTAAATTGAATATTATTAAAAACAAGGTCCTTTTTGCAAATAATTATTGTTTTCCACACGTCGCGGAAATGTCGCCCTATGAGGTTATGATGACAACTGCGTATCTGTTTATGTTAACGAGTTTATCGAAGCGTAAGAAGAGAAAAAAGAGGAGAATGCGAAATTATTTACTGCAAAGAGAAAGAAGGACGGACATTCTATGCGATCTTCGATCGATACAGCTCGATGAGTTCAAGAACAATGTCGATTCCCCACATTGTCATCTTGACAGATACAGCGCATGCGTATTCACTTGTAAACATACCACGTGGTACTGACGCTCCGCGAAATGTCGCAGTGAGCTCGCTCGGGTACCGTGCGCATGGCAACGTTGCCACGGCACGTAGAAATGCCGCGCTATGTTGTGCGCGACGTCGCGGAACAGTGCACGACGTTGCAACGTCACGTAGACTCTATGCCGCGCGTGCTGTTGAGGGACAATTTGTCCCCTATTTGTTATTTTTGGCTTTATTAATGGCGGTTGCCAATCCAAGCCGAGCAGGGAACTGTAATCGCTTGAACGAAAACGGCAAATCAGTTGTGATCAATGAAATCCTTCCAAAGAAGACGTGCTCGCCTTCAAATGGTCCAATTAGAGTCGACGCCTCGATGACGTCAGCATTCAACGTCTTCGATCTTCGGCTCGTCACAACAAGATAACTTCAACGATACGCTACCAATGACAATTGGACGAAGTGTTTCTAGAATATTTATCGCACTAATTATCTAATTAAGTAATTCGCATCTTCGCTAAACTTTTATCACTTCTATCAGTACACAACTTCTCGCTTGTCGGTAGATGCTTTATCGATTACACACGCGCTAGCAACGCACGCCGCACGATTTCGCTTGTCTGTTCATTTCTACGGCGTTGGCCAGCTGTCAAACTACTGTGTACGACACTCTGTTCCCTTTTCCCCGGGACTTTTTTTTTCGGCGTAGTTTTCGTGGTCGGCGTTTTGTTTCGGTCCGTTCGATGACGAATGCGAGCAAGGCAAATTGCCTTACTTTCGAGTTGCCAAGATTTCACGCTTGTAACGTTTCTACAGTTTATTATATCATTCTGGGTACAAGAGAGTTAAAATGTGATTATATTTAAGCAGAACTCAACCCGACAAGTGAACGAATTGATAAAAACTAACTAACCACCACGCCGTTTCCCCGCAGGGGTAGGCAGAGAGGATTGAACGCCACACTCTTCTATCCTGGCACACCACTTTTGCTTCGGCCACATTCATACATCTTCTCATACACGTTCTACGGTTGTGGCGGCTTTTAACAGGGCCATCCTCAAATACTTGAAGTACCTGATCGTGCCAGGTCTTTCGCGGACGCCTTCTATTCCTGTTGCCTTCAACATTCGCCTCGTATATTTTCTTAACCATCCTTTCCTGTTCATACGTTCCACATGACCAAACCATCTCAGCACTCCTTTCCTTATTCTCTCTTACCTCTAATGCCTCTAAATTATCTGGTCTATTACCTATTCCGTTTTTATAAGTGATAAGTGCCTCTAAATTATCAAGTCTATTACCTATTCCGTTTTTATGAATAATACTAACTTCTGAAATATTATTTATAAGTGATAAGTTATCTACTCTATTACCTATTCCGTTTTTATGAATAATACTAACTCCTGAACTATTACTGACAAGTGATAAGTGGTGTTTAACGAAGTAAGTTTTATTTATTTAATTAAAATGTGATTATATTTGAGCAGAACTCAACCTGATAGGTGAACGAATTGATAAAATTTATAAAAATATATTTTCGCATCCAATTTTTTTTATTATTTTTTTTAGACTCGCTGATTTTGGTGTTTCCGTCCAGTGACAGTTTGCGCGGACAGTGGCGATAGGAGCGTTTTTAAAATTCGATAACCCCTCCAAGGCCAGCTCCGAGGTGACGGTGCGTGATCGACCCGACTATATTTAGGTGTGATGTGCATTCTCGGCTCCCATTACATCACCGGAGACCAGCAATTATACAATCTTTCAACATTAATGACTTAAAAAAAACACATTCTTGGTTACCGCTGTATCTTTGTCAGGATCAACGCACAATGGTTGTTAAGTAAATTAAAATATATGAAGGAATCGACTGTCGGGAGGGGGCGTGGCCTCATTCGTGGTGGGAGGAGATTCACAGGGAGATATTGAAATTAGTTAGGTTAGGAGCCAAAGCTAAAATTTGCAAATTTAGTTTGTTTACGAAATATCTCTTAAGGCGATCGTCTAGCAGAGTGAGCAAATTTCACCATTTTTTCTCATATCTTCTCTTGCGTTTTTTATCACATTTTTGTATGGAAGTAAAACATAAATTGCAAGTAAACAGACTAACAGATTTTACCATAATTGTAATAAATTTAAGATAATCGTTTACTTTGTAATAATATTGAATAAAAAAGACATAAAAGGCCCACAAAGTGGAGCAATTCTCTTCATTTTTAAAACATCGAAGGTTTGGTAATTTATTAATGAATTATATAATTTAGTTTGTGACATTTTAATAAGATATTCGTATTTAAAATATATCTAACCTGATGAATAAATTTTAAAATGAGATATTTCCATACAAAAATGCGATGATAAACGCAAGAGAAGAAACGAGAAAAAATGGTGAAAAATGCTCATCCTGCTAGACGATCGCCTTAAAGACTTTGCCATTTTTATCTAATCTTTGCGCCAATAATTTTGTTTTTTGCCCAAGAACTTTGAACCAATTTGACTAATGTCGTTGTTTCTTGCCAAATTTATGTAAAATAAAATTAAATACCTAAAAATGTCATTTGTCCTTTTAACCCAATTAGCAGTCATTACTCGTTCGCAAAGTCAAAGCATTAAACAAATAAATCAATAATTTTTAGCGCCTATTAAGATTTTTGACTCTCTTTCATCCTGGCTCTTTCGGGTTTACTCGTCCGGTTTTGGGCAAGATTCAAGATAGATGACCCTTGAGAATGAATAGTGCTATCTATTCGAAACGTCGGGAGTGCAGTGTGGGTTACCCCAGAAAAAAATAAAATCGTTATATACAGGGTTATTTGTAAAACATTAATAACCTCGCAGGACTATATTCCTGC
The DNA here is from genome assembly GCA_016648135.1 of Agrypnia vestita. Classification (NCBI taxonomy): domain Eukaryota; kingdom Metazoa; phylum Arthropoda; class Insecta; order Trichoptera; family Phryganeidae; genus Agrypnia; species Agrypnia vestita. The sequence continues at coordinate 66,096 of JADDOH010013584.1, read as the reverse complement.
CTTGATTATGAGTAGAAAATGTTCAAACTATTATGACCTAATATCAATAGTTAAGGAGATATGCGACATCAAAGTTTGCATTTTTTTTGCAATATTTATGACTTATTTTTTGTAAAACGTTGGACTATCATTACAGTAACTCATATCGATTAAAAAATTCATTCTTTTCAATACAAGTTAAATAAAATGATAAAAATCCTAAAAAAAATCTAATTGGAATGTTTTCCAATTGGAATTCGAAAGTTTTTATTTTTTTAATTGACTTGTTTTAAAGAGACTGAATTTTTCATATTCGAAATCAGTTACTGTAATGATAGTCAAACGTTTTACAAAAAATAAGTCGGAAATATTGAAAAAAAAGTGCAAACTTTGATGTCGCATATCTCCTAAACGATTGATATTAGGTCATAATAGCTTGAACATTTTCGACTCATAATCAAGGCAAGAATATAGCCCTGCGAGGTTATTAATGTTTTACAAATAACCCTGTATATATGTTATATTTAAGGTTTTCGCGGGTAAAAGATAACGAACTACTTTCTGGGGGAACCCGCGTCAAACAGTCCCGAAAAGGACTTTTAAACTCCCGACGCTTCGAACAGGTAACACTGCTCATTCTCGAGGGCCTCTTATTTTGGTTCCTGCCCAAAAGTGGACGAGTAAACCCGACTGTTCGGGGCAAGAGCCAGAACAAAAGTGAATTAAAATCCTAATTGGTGATAAAAATTATTGATTTTTATTTATTTGTTTAATAGCCGACTTTGGGAATGAGTAATTACTTTACTAATTGGTTTTTCCATTATTGTTGAATTTTGTGGGTTAATTTTCAAAGTTGGGTTTTTTCCAGGAATTGCAGTATCACATGTGTTTGTCTCTAAGATATTAATTAGTCCGGGTGTTTGGTATTCTTATGGAATCATTTCTGCCGTTCGTGTTATTTTTATGAATGAAAATTTCTATTGCTTCTCGGTTAACTTGGAATCATCGCGCATATACGGGAGTTTAAAAGTCCTTTTCAGGACTATTTGACGCGGGTTCCCCCAGAAAATAGTTCGTCATATACAGGGTTATTTGTAAAACATTAATAACCTCGCAGGACTACATTCCTGCCTTGATTGTGAGTCGAAAATGTTCAAGCTATTATGACCTAATATCAATAGTTAAGGAGATATGCGACATTAAAGTTTGCATTTTTTTTTTCAATATTTCTGACTTTTTTTGTAAAACGTTGAACTATCATTACAATAACTTATATCGAATATGAAAAATTCATTCACTTTAATACAAGTCAAAAAAACAATAAAAACCTTCGAATTCCAATTGGAATGTTTTCCAATTTTTCAGAGTTTTCGTCATTTTATTTAACTTGTATAGAAACGAATTAATTTTTCGTAATCGATATAAGTTACTGTAATGATAGTCCAACGTTATGCAAAAAATAAGTCAGAAATATTGAAAAAAAAATGCAAACTTTGATGTCGCACATCTCCGTAACTGTTGATATTAGGTCACGATAACTTAAACATTTTCGACTCACAATCAAGGCGGGAATATTGTCCTGCGAGGTTATTAATGTTTTCCAAATAACTCTAAACATGTGTACGATATAAAATGTCACTTGCACATTTCGCGCAACAAAGAAAGTAGTGCGCCCTGACATACTGGCGCCGCTCCAAACCGGGGCAGCTCATCGCTCATGCAGCCATCGATCCCCGTATCGCATTATTTAGCTGCCCGCCCTCGCGTGCCCCCACCATACACACCCGGGCGGCCGCTGCTTGCACGAGGGATGCTGAATAATAAGCTTACAACCGTTTCCATTCCCGCGTACTGGTCGCTTGACCTTCACAGCCGCTGTGACGTCACTTCGGCGAAACTTCGAGAGTAGAATCTTTGCACATCTATACACAGTATAATAAAGCATGCAGTATGTTGTATCGGCAGCGTCCTTGAAATAAATACCTACGGCCGCTTGGTACTTAAACTTGGTTATACACGCACCAGGGCTGCTCATTGACTGACTCTTTATGGTTTGGGGTGCCGTAAATTGACGTAAATGTATGCGCGGGAGCGTCTCACACTGCTTGCGTCCGTACGTTACTGCAGCCCTGCGGCGACCGCGCATACCGAAGTGTACCGAGATTTCGAAGGGCGTCGTTTCGGCTGTTTGTATGAAGATATAATACTGTATGTTTACTATACTGTGTCCATACAGGCATGATCAGGGTTCGAGGATATATATCCGCGGATATATATCACGATATTTATGGCTCGATTTTTATTTTTGATATATATCCAAGAAAACTTTCTGCAAATGTCAATAGATGGCGCTAGTTGTATTTTAAAAAATGCTACAGGTTTTTTTTTTAATATCTGCGGACATTACTAGATGTCGCTAGTTGTATTTTAAAAAGTGCTACGGTTATTTTTTAGTTTAATTTGTTTCATATAATCCGTTTTTTATTTCACACAAAGAAACAAACACCCATAACACTACATTAGAAAGAGCAACTTTTATAACTTATATATAATAATTGCATATACAAGCTTTTTTCAGTATGCAATTCATTTATTTAATACGTAATAATTCATATTCAAAATAAAAAAATAAGTTTCCTAATTATTTCGAGTTTGTACCAATCGACGTGTGCAAAAAAATAGAAAAAAAGTTTGGATTTATATCCAATTTTTGATATATATCGGATATATATCAAAAAATCCGATTATTTGATTTTTATTATATAAATCGTATTTTTTCGAACCCTGGTACTGATACACATGCTTATAGTGGCACGCGAGCATGCGCAGTATTGAGCTTCTTGAGCCATTGCTATTTAGTGGCATGTGTGTACGCACATTGCTAGTAATGACCATTCTCAAAAATCAACCGCCGGTTGATTTATGAGCATTCTAATGTCATTCACCACGAGAAGAGGTATCTTTTGAGCATGTGTGAACAGGCTTGCTAATGAGCATGCTAATGTCATTCGCGGCTAGTATCGATTATCAATGCGATCTTCTCAGTCCGCGACAGATGAAACACATATGGCGCGTTGGGGAGATGATAAAACGTTACTCTTCGTGATTTATTATAGGAATCACGAATGTCCATGAAATACTCGGTCACCGCTATATAAAAATAATATAGCAATAAATAATGTTTACGAAACTTTATTAAAAGACATGAATGATTCAAATCTTACAATAAAAATTATAAAAACTAAAATCAAAAATACGCGGATGGAAACTCGGGAACTATTTTGATTTATTGGTTCACTTGTATTTTCTATTTCAGTTTGAAATGTTTCCATTTTGAACAAGAGCGTCTCTATTATATGACAAGAGCATGCCAGTAATAAGCATGTGTGTTTGATTAAACCCGGGAACTGTTTTGATTTATTGGTTCACTTGAATTTTCTATTTCAGTGTGCAAATTTTCAATTTTGAACTATAGAGTTCCTCTCTATCCTATGACGAGAGCATGCCACTAATAAGATGTGTGTTTGATTTTTAGCTCTGAGCATGCTCATTTATGAGCGTTTGCTTGCTCTTTACGACATTTAATTTCCATAAATATTTATTTATTTATTTAAAAATCCTTGTTTACAAATAAGATACTTAATACTAATTTAACAATAAAACATAAGATAAAACATAAGATAAATTACACATTTTTTTGTTTTGTTTAATTTGTGGATTATGCCACTCTACTAGGCTACGCCTGTCCCAGAGTGGCGTTATAGCACACAATTATAATATTTTTTCGAGTTCGTCAGTAGTATTTATTTTCATAAGGTAGTTATTATATATCTATAGCGTATCAAGTGGAATGTTAGTGAAAGTTGAGTTAGTCATAAGTCCAAATGTAAATATGTGTAGAATAATTGTTTAATGTAAAAAGGGTTAAAGTTTTGTTTAAGATTATTTTTTTATTTTCCTTAATTAATTAATTAATTTATATAGGTATATATTTTTATTTAAAGACATTATTACGCAATTACAGTAAGATAATAAGATAATAATTTCCATAGAAGGCTCCATAGTTTAGGAAACGAGTATGGCTACCTATCGGATGTTTTTTCGGAAACACTAGCCGCCTACAAGAAAGCTCTTCTGGACGAATTTGGTCGTTTATAATTAGTTATTGATGTCATGTCTATCTCTTGTTTTTAGGTTTTTGAATTTTACATTTCATTTTATTTTATTGTCATTTTTATTGCTTCTCGAGTTTCAGATTTGATTTGTTTACAATTATTTCATTTTGTTGTAATTTTGTTGCTTCTTGAATTTCAGACATAATTATTTTAATTTGTTGTAGTTTTATTGATTGTTGAATTTCATATTTGATTTGATAACTATTATTTCATTTGATGTAGTTTTGTTATACTTTATGTTATTCACTTAATTTTTTATTTTCATTTATATATCACTTTATTAATTGTTTTTGATAGAATTATACCTTATCTCCTTTTTTTATTATTACCTATCAATCTATACATCTTTACATACATTGTTTTTTTAAAGGTACGTTGTCCCGTGAATTAAATAAATAAATAAATAAATCCCAGGTAGGTTATTATATCTACTCTTTCTAGTGCGATTCTGGTATCTATGTTTAATCCATAGTCATCCATTGCGCCCTTCTAATGGTAAATAAATAAACGCGGTATTGTATGTGTCTCAGTGTCAGCGGTCGTGAGAGCCTGCGCGGGTTGCGTAACGCGGCGCTATGCGAGTAAATACAAACAGCCCGCTAAGGTATGGCGGCTCGTCAGAGCGCGCAGATTAAACGGCCGGAGATAATTACCCCCTCCGCTCTCCGGGCCCTGACGTCACGGCCATTGTCGGGGCTCGGGTCGAACAGTGCCTACTGTACTTATTATTTCGCTTTATTTGCTTCTTCTAACGCTTGTTCCGTGTCGTACGTTAGAGTGCCACTACTGTGACTTGGCGTGCGAGGGAGGGCGCCCCTGTCGCGAAACAGAAGTTGCCAGGTTGTAAATTTATTACACATTACATAATGTACCGAATGTCCAGTGACCAGTGTTATAACCTTCAATATAAATTTGGTCGGGTAAAAGCGCGCTCCGCGGCGGCCCCTCCATCTGTTAAACTGTCAGACGGTAATATCGGTCCATTACTTGCTTTTTCAGCTTCGCAAAACTTTAATACTTCATTGGCAATTGTTCTTGCACCACCCGGACTGTTTTGGACATAATAATTCAGTGTATATTGGTAATCAAGATGTCACAGCTCCCGAGCAAATACAAAATTGTCCTGAATGACAGGGCGAGGGGTTGCCGCCGGGTGCGGGTGGGGCGAGTTTTAGTTCCAATCCTGCCGCACGCCAAGTTATGTTGGGCAGGCAATAGTATCATCACTTCATGTATAGCTCTGGATGCTGGACTGGATTCTTCACCAGGACGTCCGCCACCTTCGAAGGATTTTTCGCTTCGAATTAGGTCTTGAAAGATCTGGCAGTTTTCCTCATGTCTCATGAAATGGCCAAAATATAGCGTTGGCAAGTTAGTAACCCTATGGGTCCAGCATTTATTTAGTTCTTACATTCATTCATTCAACATGACCAAACCATGTGTAGCGACATCATTCCGCTGACTCGACAAGTTTGTGCATGTTTGACCCAATACCGTGTTGCAAAAAGTGTCTAATCGATAAAATAATTTAGATAGAATCTCCAGGTAGGTCGTGTTGTTATGATAATACTGCTGACTCGGGTCAAACGTCTAGGTTAATGGATTAGGCACACGACATTGCGTCAATTGATAATCAGGTTAATAGGGGCGTATAAAGGGGTTGGAAACCAAGCCTCCACATTAGGCCGACCCCCGGCCTTGCTACACTTTCACTTTACTTGTACGTCTTCATTTACTACCGGAGCTTACCTCGCACAAGAAATAAACACGAATACGCAACCGGTGACCGTTTTTCATTCCACGCCATCACAATGACTTCCCTAAACATCTTAACAATCCTTTTCTAATCTTATTCGCTATACCATCACTCCTACATTCTTTACAATATCAGAAATAGATCGCCACGAATGTCCCTGAGTTATATCATTTCCTCAGCATTCAGAATACTTTCGTTTCTCTTCTGCCAGCTCCAGGCTTCGCCCTCACACATCAGTATTCAATCCACAATCCTATTACTCTGGAATAAACTAATTATTATAAAATCCGGCCTAGCGGTGCTTTTTTAATTTACATTTTTGATTTAAGACATGTTAACAGTTCTTTTTTGCTTTCTAATGTGAATTTCAAAGTCTAGTTGATCTGTAAGTGTTCTTTAGCACCTTCTAAATCAATCCGAATTTGAAAAAAAAAACTTGATAGATAAAAATGACTTAGCGTCGTTTCTACCTGAGCCTTTTATGTTTGCCAGCACTCGACCGGACGGAAGTTTGCATTGTTTGTGGTACTAATCAGATGGCGCGATTATAACGGAGGCTGCGTATCTGCGCATCATCACAATACTACAAACATCACCTGTTTACAGGTAGCCACGCGCTCCTATCTCGATATAAATCTGCATCATAAAATACAATTTCTAACGAAAAGGGTGAAAAACCACCCAAGTACATATTTACCCTTTCTTCTTTTATACTAAAAATGTATTTACACGCAAAAAGGTTTCATTCCAGACACGCTCAAGAAAACAAATGAGCATAGTTCGCGAAAATCCTGGTAAACCAAAAAAATCAGATATTAATTAGACCAGGACTCAATTCAGTTTTCAATTTCAATTTATTTATTCAATAATATGTACATTTCAAACTTAATATTCAATGCATACATATTATGAAGGTATATATATTTATATATTTAATATATATTAAAATAAGAATATTTAATTAATTAACATATAAAATCTGGTCAAAGGTGTAGGAGAATCCTGCTGCGGAAAATCCTTTCAGACACATGGAATATATCAATACCCAAAGCGAAATTGTTCAGCATAGCTGTAGCTCTTCCAACAGGCATAACCATCGGCAGGCTGGTCCTGTATATTGGAATGTGAAACAGTCTATGCTGACGATACATACCAATGCTCTGCATAATTTCAGGATTATCGGTCATACCGCGCAACAATCGATAAAAACGATCAAATACAAAAATCAAATACACATTCCTTCTAGTCTCGAGACTATTGTAGCCAAGCATACCCTGGAGAAACTCGGTTGGGTAGAGGCAAGGATAATGCCCGCACTCTCTCATGTAGAAGGCAGAAGACCAAGGGGGCGTTCTAGGAGGAGCTGGCAGTAACGGTTAGAGGACTGCTGCGAAGCTAGGTTGCAACTAAATTGGGCTGACGTGGAGAGCGAAGCCCGAGACAGGAAAGGTTGGAACTTTCTATGCGGTGCAGGGACCCGAGAGGTAGAAGAAGAAGAAGAAGATTAACTCTTGTTTCTTTAAATTTATCTCCCGCCATAACCGCCGGCTGGCTCACCGGTCTTTTTTTCTTATTTTATCTTCGAAATTTGCGATGCATGTCGGATCGACAAAATTACAGCACATGTTTTATTTTTTTCATCGAATCTGAATTTCGTATTCGTTTTGATTCATTCGCAGTGCTTACCAGATGGCTCCCAATGTTTATTTAACTTTTCATCATGGTTGTGTTGCTAATTGAAGTAGGTGTATATAAATGTTGTTACCATCACCATACTGCGATATTCAACATGCGTACGTCAAATTTATTCTTTAACTAACTAAGTTACACGTAAACACACACCTATGAGGGTTATAAAAGCAAAGGCAGCAATATATATATATAGATTTTATAGGAAATGCAGCTGTATCCCTTCCAAAATTACTTACTTGCCATCACGCGTGGGGGTAAGCAGAGAGGATAGAGCGCCACACCCATCTGTCCTGACACAACTCTCGCCTCATCTACAATCCTACATCTTCGCATGCAAGCTCGACGGTTGTTGAGGCGTCTGACGGGACCATGTTCCAGTATCTGGTTGATCTGATCGTGCCACGTCTTCCGCGGTCGCTCTCTCTTTCTGACGCCGTCAACACTTGGGTGTTCATGGCCGTTCAGAATCTTCTGTGTATAGTTTTCTGGGGAATTCTGCCGTGTATATGTGACCCCTCTGGCCGACGTTTTAGATCCCATTGCAGGGTCTATCATCCATGGACCCTGCAATGGGATCCGAAACGTCGGCCATTGAGGTCACATATACACGGCAGAATATCCCAGAAAACTATACACAGAACCGTCAACACTTATATATATTTTTTTACCATTCTTTCCTCATTCATTCGCTCAACATGCCCAAACCACCTGAGCGACCCTTTTTTAATTCTATTAACTATGCTAAGCTTTACATTCATTCCTAATATTTTCATTCTTTACTCATAAATGTATTTGTCGCGTATCTCAACTGCATTCAGTCTACTTCCGTTCTTCTCCTGCCAGCTACAGGCTTCTCTTCAATATTCCTTCTAAAGTCGTGTTTACAAATCAGTATTAAAAGCAAAGAGAACTTCAACTTCACTTCAACCAATCAAAACTCAAGGATGTGTCAAGGGACAAAATGGCCGCTTCATAGTAAAGTGAGAATTAACATTGATTTTAGACTGAAACTGCAAATAAATAGCAAAAGCAGCCATATCTAGTTTAATATTTATTTATACATTTATATCAAAGAAAAACTGTGGTGGCGATTATTTTAAATAACTTTTTTTCAAAATGATTAATTAGATTTCAGAAAAATTTCATCGTTTTTTTTTGTATTTGTTTTAGAAATACCTCAATGCGATATTGCTGCCTTTGCTTTGATACCTCTCATTTATTATACAGTATATACACATCTAATGCTATTTGACTGTTAAGTTAAAATTTCTATATATTTTACCACGTTTATATTAACTTCACCCGTTTGTCTGGACAGAATCTTATAGTTGATATATCACCCGCTTCCCAATGTCCAATCGAGCTGAAATTTTGCACACACACGTATTCTCAATGACAAAACATGAATCAATTGTCAGATTTACTAATTAATTAATTGATCCATAATAATTAATGAATGAAAGTTTTATTATGGGAAATTATGGCCCTAGTTGACCCTGATAAAAGTCGTAAAACAACCGTAGAACTTGCATGAGAAGATGTATGAATGTAGCCGAAGCAAAAATGGTGTGCCAAGATAGAAGAATATTGCGTTCTATTCTCTCCGCCTACCCCTGCGGGGAAACGGCGTGATGATTAGTTAGTTTCCTACCGAAGTGACATTGTACGCTGGGATAATATTAAGTCTAAAGTAGAAAATTATATTCTATTAAAAAATATATTACTAAATAAAAGCACTAAAAAGTAAAAAAATTAATTTTCGGCCTAAAAATGATTGTCTCACTTTCCAAATAAAAGCGTGGGCGCTTTCACTCCATCAACAACGGAATTCTGTAGTATGCAATAAAATCGTAAGCGCTCGCCTTTTATTTGGAGAATGAGGCAATTTATTATAAGCCTCATTCTTAAAAATATATATTTTTCACGTTATTTCCAATTAAAAATTAAAGAGTTAAAATATATTCTTGCCGTATATGCTTCGTCTAATTTGTCTTACAAAACAATTATTAACATTAAAATAAAAGGCAACACAGTGTTTGAATAAGGAATGTACAGAGCCCCATAAAAGCCAACAAACCCCTTTAATAAATATTAAATACGGCTTGTAGGCGCTACACGTATGTAAAAGTATGTAAAAGCCTTTCCCCTCTTGAAATATTTGCTTATACTGTGTTTATTTTCGCTTCGTGAGATGTTTTTACTACTAACTTCTGCGCAATTTTCCCACAGGGGCAAGCAGAAAAGACACAACGTCACACTTTTCCGTCTTTACGCGTTCACTTTCACTCAATTCAAATGAATTTTTAAATATAGGTTTTTTTAATAATAAAAAAACAAACCCATAAAAACCTAGTTTTTATTATACTCCCTTTCTTTGTAAAATATAACAACAATTAAAGACGAATTAAAACATATAACATAACGCTAAACTTACAGTAATTTAATATATTTTTAAAATGTCAGATGTTTTGAGTTTTCAACTGACTACTGATAGAACGCCATATTCTTCTATCTTTGCGCACACTTTTGCTTCGGCTACATTCATACATCTTTCCATGCAAGCTCTACGATTGTTGAGGCTTTTAATAGGGCCATCCTCCGATATTTGTAGTATCTGATCGTGCCAGGTCTTTCGCGGACGCCCTCTATTCCTGTTGCCTTCAACACTCGCCCCACGTATTTTCTTAACCATCATTTCCTCGATCATACGTTCTACACGACCAAACCATCTCAGCACTCCCTTCTTTATTCTGTCTACCACACTACAGCCAGCACAACATAATAACATTCAAGTAATTTGTTCACTTGTCACTCTATCGACCAAATTCAAACTGACAATTTATTATATCATTTTTAGTGTTGACTGACATCATTTCCGACGTTTTAAAATTTACTAAACCTTCGACGTTAAAAATCATCGGCGCGGTTTGAACAACGTTTGTCGGTTTGTCGAAATTAATTGGTATGTCCATAGACTCAACGCTGTAAACACTGACATTATTTTACACCTTACCTGCGTTTTCCGGCGATTTTCCACCCGCTACTGCTGCTAACGCAATAAAAAGAAGAAGAATGCGAATGTAGGTCGCCAAGCCATTCATTAACAGGATTTGATAATTACACTGCCCGACACGCAATAACCATCACGCGTTATCAAATAAAAATCGCGAGTCTTTTCATTTTGCGTACATTTTGTATGGAAACTTCCAAAATGTACACACAAAACGCGGCGCACCTCGAAACGCATGGACTAAATCGTGAACACGTTATTAACCGGTCGTGTGCCGGCCGTACGTAACGCGGAATGTTCCCTGTCTGCCGCGCAATTTCGTGCACAATTGGTGTTTTTTAGACACTTTTTTGTGATGGTTATCCCTCTGAAACCGTATGTATGTTCAAACGAACACTAACTTTGCGATTTTATTTTCCCATAATATATCGAATATAAATGTCGGGTTTTTGTTTTCTGATTGCTGGCAATCTTGTCTATGGCGTCTATTTTTTTCCGCTTGGCTTTTCGATATGTAATCCCGCCTAAATTGTCGTTTGCATTTTGACAGATCAACTTTCAGTGAATCTTCCAATTCCGTCCGTTGTTATTTGCATATTTTAAGGATAAACTTACCTTAATTTATCCATTGTTTTTATTCAAATTATATTTATTTTGTTGCCTAAGGGTGTATTCTAACCATAACCTAAGTAAATACAACAATTTTTCGAAGTTATTTGTCAGAATATTCAACTATAAGTTCTATAACAACTTCTAAACTATAAGGGGGAAAAAAAACACCAAAAATTTTCAAAAAATTCTGTGATGTGTTATCATACATCAAATATTTTTAACCAGTGCCATAATTAATTCAGGTTTCAGAGGGTAAATTCAGTCTTCAGAGGGTATTCATGTAAAAATCAATAATAATCACTAAAGGATTGCAGTTTCTGGTTTCTCAATATACAGACTTCAATAATTACTTATATTTCAATAATTACTTGTACAATAATTACTTATTCGTTAATTATGAAAATAAGTAACGAAATGTACTGTCAGAAATGGACGCACATTGTCATGTTTATCGTTTCAATATTTTCGTACTAAATATATCAAAGAATATAAAAATACTTAATTATTAACACTTTTTTCACAGATAAATAATACAATTAATGCGCGGTTCGAAGACGACATTTGGAATGATTTTTTGTCCGGTTTGGCAAATGAGGTTACTTGACAAATAGAACTCGTTCATTCATTCAAAAACTTGAGATACAACCAATAATAAGCTTTAAAAACCCATAAACGTAGGTAAAATAGGCCGAATTCGCATACGTGTCTAGGGAGCGCAGATCTGCGCTCCGACACGTAAAGAGTACAAAAGTTTTCTTGCAGATCTGCGATTTGGCACACGACCGGTTAAGGGTTGAACTGTTTCCAGCCAATTATAAGCTCGCCCATTATCGGATCACACTTTTTCACCACGTGCCCAATTATAATTTCACTCGGATGAGACGTAATGAATGTAATCGCGTTGCGTGTGTTAAAACACTTTCGATACCGAGCACGCCATCTTCCCGTCCGCGCCGGGCGAGCGCGCCCGCTGGTGGCGCGTGTACGCGTCGCAGGGGTCGACTCGACGCCTTGTATCGCGGCCTGGCGTATGGAAACGGTTCTGCCTCGTTGGTGAGCTTGTCGATGTTGCTCGTAGCGCGGTGATGGTTTGGGCTCGAATCTAGTCTAATTTAGGAGAGGCCTTTAATGTAATAAAAATAAGGTGTTTTTTGTGAAACTGTGACTTGGCGGAGTGAGTCCACCGACACTTGTGCGTGACGCGCTTTCAATTGATTGGAGCAAATACAGTTACGCATATTTTAAAGGGTGCGGGTTCCTTAGCTTTATTATTCCCACACCTTCGTTAATCAATCTCTGGTGAAGTTCTTTCGCGGGATTTAAGGCACTGATACACGTGCTTATTTTTGAGCATGCTCATTATCATGCTCAAAACTGTACACACCTGCTCGTTATTGACATGCTTATTTTAAGCGTGCTCATGAATGGGCATGCTCAAAGCTAACAATCATTCTTATTACTGGCATGCTCATTGTCATTGTCATTGTCTTGTCAGAGACGCTCTTGTTCAAAATGGAAACTTTGCAAACTGAAACAGGAAATTCAAGTGCACCAATAAGTCGAAACAGTTCCCGAGTTTCCATCCGCACATTTTTGATTTTAGTTTTTATAATATTTATTGTAAGATTTGAATCATTCACGTCTTTTGATAAAGTTTTATAAAAAATATTTCTTGGTATATTATTTTTACATAGCGGTGACCGAGTATTCCATAGACATTCGTGATTCGTATAATAAGTCACGAAAAGTAATGTTTTGCCTTCTCCCCAACGCGCCATATTTGTTTAATCTGTAGCGGACTGAAAAGATCGCAACGATAAATAATCGATACTAGCCGTGGATTAAATTAGCATGCTCATAAGCAAGCCTGTTCACACATGCTCAAAAGATACCCCTTCTCGTGGTGAATGACATTAGCATGCTCATTACTAGCAACGTGCGTACACACACATGTTACTCATTAGTAATGGCTCAAGAAGCTCAATACTGCGCATGCTCACGTGCCACTAATGAGCGTGTGTATCAGTACCTTTACGCCCAATGCGAGAGGGACTGTTTGGAGTATACTTAGTTCCTTGTGATGTAGACCTCTAGCTCCTGGATGGTGCATTTCCACTTCTTCCGATCCATTGCCTTCTGCTTCCATACCTCCTTCCTCATAGCTTCTCCAGATCAGCCAGTATACAGGGTTATTTGGAAAATATTAATAACCTCACAGGGCTATATTCCTGCCTTGATTATGAGTCGAAAATGTTCAAGCTATCGTGACCTAATATCAATACTTATGGAGACATGCGACATCGAAGTTTGCATTTTTTCAATATTTCTGACTTATTTTTTTTAAAACCCTGAAAAAATGGAATGTTCAAATTGGAATTTTTTTATTTTTTTATTTGTCGTCGTAGGACGTCGCGGAATATTTTCTAAATTTGAATTACTCCGTCGGTATAATACGTACATCACTATGAATTTTGAAAATTTACTAAACAATTGGTTCACAGATGACAGCAAAAGGTTGGGGTTTGGGTTTTTTGGGAAAAAATCAAATAATAATTTATTTCTTTCAGATTTATGCTTAGTTTTGAAGAATTCTACATTACTCAAATCTTATTCTGACTAAATCATTTGACGTTGGAAATTCATAAGTTACCTTATTGATGATAATTGAATCTATCAAAATCTTGACATCTCAAAACATGTGACATTTTATAAATATATTAAATTACTGTAAGTTTAGTGTTATGTTATATGTTTTAATTCGTCTTTAATTATTGTTATATTTTACAAAGAAAGGGAGTAAAGTAAAAACTTGGATTTTATGGGTTACTTTTTATTTAGAATCCTTTCAAAATATTTTCTTCTCTAAAAGCACTTATTCTTTAAAGCCATGTATTCACTAGGGGACAAATTGTCCCTCAACAGCATGCGCGGCATAGAGTCTACGTGACGTTGCAACGTCGTGCACTGTTCCGCGACCTCGCGCACAACATAGCGCGGCATTTCTACGTGCCGTGGCAACGTTGCCATGCGCACGGTACCCGAGCGTACTCACTGCAACATTCCGCGGAGCGTCAGTACCACGTGGTATGTTTACAAGTGAATACGCATGCGCTGTATCTGTCAAGATGACAATGCGGGGAAACGAAATCGTTCTCGAACTCATCGAGCTGTATTGATCGAAGATCGCATAGAATGTCCGTCCTTCTTTCTCTTTGCAGTTAATAATTTCGCATTCTCCTCTTTTTTCTCCTCTTACTTTTCGATAAACTCATTAACATAAACAGATACGCGGCTATCATCATAACCTCATAGGGCGATATATTTCCGTGACGTCTGGAAAACAATAATTATTTGCAAAAAGGACCTTGTTTTTAATAATATTCAATTTACTACAGTAAAACCTCGTTAATTTGAAATTGCGACCCAAAAAAACATTTCGAATTGCGCGGAACCCCGTTTTCGCCAAATGTGATACCGCAGCTGTCATCCATAACCTCATCGGATGACATTTCCGCGACAAGATATGCGAGTCCCGGTGTGTACACGTCAATTGACCGCGTCATTGTCCCCGAAACATGAGCGTAGATGTTGATGCGACATGTCGAGCGGAATGTTTCGCGATTTGTCCCCTAGTGAATACATGGCTTAATACTGTCATCATGCCTATTGAAAGTGAATGATAAATATTTGACAATGTATGCACCCGAATGACAGCGATAAGTGTATAGATCTGTATTTAATCCGATCCTGAGAAGACTTCCCCAACGTGAGAGTATGAAGAGTGAGGGGTAAACGAGACAGTGTTTATTGGAAGCTTAACGGGCCACCGACCCCGGGGGTTAAGTTTATTAGAGCGTGGGACCCCTGAAATTTGCAAGGGTCTGGTTTATCAATATTATTGTCGGGTATTCTTTACCTATTACAGATATTTGGCCCAATTCTGAAAATAACAATGTCTGGATCTTTAAGATCTTTATCCCAACACTTATTAGACGATAATAAAAATTAAAAATAAACGAGACATAGCTTTACGTCGGTGTTTGTTTCTGTAAGTTTCTACATGAGATAGATGTAGAGGGAGGGAGAAAGATGTAAATTGTTATCTGTCAAATGTTAAGATGGTAAGATTTGAATACGCGGTAACGCGGTCATGACAAGTTTAGCCGTGATATTTCATCTGGACGCTGTGGATGAAGAAATTAATACGTTCGTAATAAGAAATATTTCTTATATCATCTTTTAATAGAGTGTATTTGAGCCGTAGAATTACAAAATCCGCTCTGGACATTTTTAATTTTTATTATCGTCTGTTAAGGGGGGGGGGGGTAAGGTTAATTCGTACAAAAAAAGGCATGTTTTTGTCAATTTTTTGTGACGACACAGTTAAAACCTCTTTATTAAAACCAATGGTACATTAAAAAATTACATTTGAAGAATATTGTGTAAAATTTTCTAGACGAAATATTAAAAAATACGGCAATGACAGCAATTATTCGGACGTGTCTCGGAAAAAAGGAGAATTGCGGTGTCCATCATAACTTGGTGCTGGATCATCTGAAATGAACAAATCAAAGTTCATTCGTTAGATAATAGGTTTTCCCAGGTAAGGCTGGGAGCGTTTTTTGAAATTTCAATTTTTCAATTTTTTGGAACACTTTGAAGGGAAAAACGCGATTTTTTGCGAAAAATATCGACGAATTTGTTATTAAAAAATAAAAATTAATAACAAATTTGAAAAAAACTCTCCAGCGTTACCTTTTAAATTATGTACAGAAATAGTATTCAAAATTTCAAAAGGATCGGTGCAGTAGTTTTGAAGTTATGATGGACACCGACTTTCAAAACATGAAATGTGGGGGAAACGCTTTAAAGTTTTGCACACTGTAAAATTCCAAATAAAACTCAACACTTATTTTATACTTACACATAATCGTCGATGCCATGTTCACACAGCAAAGAGCTTTCATCATCAGCATATTTTTGTCCTTGTCTACGCAAAACTCTTCCAATACAATAGCACGTCCGGTACTCCTCAGGTGAGCGTGTCTCTTAGCTGCCCGAGCAGGTATAGAAAATCAGTCTGAGTATCGCTCAAATGTTCATAATTTCGTCAATTTTGCTCCGATTGACTTGAAATTTTGACACAATATTCTTGCGATGTTATACATTCATTTAAAAAATTAAAAATAAAATGCAAAAAAAAAGTTAAAAACCTTAAACCCCCCCCTAAAGTGTTGGGATAAAGATCTTAAAGATCCAGACATTGTTATTTTCAGAATACGGATGATTGTTAGAAACATTTGTGAATTTTGGTAGGATCAGTATCCTAAAATCTTCCGAATATGCTGTATTTTTCGCGTATAGCAAAATTGTCAAAAATAACAGTGAATTAATAATAAAACAGAACCAATCATTTTATTTGCAGGCAATTCTTGGTTAAATGCATTTTAAAATCAAGACCGTTCATTTTCACGTATGAGATGTGGACCGAAAAATTTACCTGTTATATTCCAACTGCTAAGTTGATATTTTACTGCAATACAAAAATTAGTTTTGGATAAGCCGATCTTTAGTTAAACCATTGAATATGTTTTTAAAATATTTTTAATATTATCATTTCAACCGACAATTTTCAACACTGTAACACAATTGGCTTATTGTGGACTTGAACAATGTTGATAGTAAATGAATATGGATAAAATATTTGATTACTTGATCCGTAATTCTATAGGAATTTGAGAAATTTAATTTTTTTTTAAATAGAGATGTGAACACGGAACACGTGTCACATCAATATTCTTACTATTTTCAAACTAAGCTTAACGCGTGTGCTATGAGAATAGTACTAACTTGCTGGTCTGGAGTGATATTCGAATCCGCGACCGTTGGATCACGAGGCGAGAGTCATAACCACACGACCAACAAGCTTTCGTTAATATATCTCACAGGTAGAGTAACGAAAGAAGATATTGGAATGTGAAGCTTGATTAAAAAAGGGTCTCGGATGGTTTGAGCATGTTGAGCGAGTGAATTAGGAAAGAATGGTTAGAAATTTATACGACACAAGTGTTGGTCTTGCTTGTACGCGAAGACGTATGAATGTGGATGAGGCGAGAATTGTGTGTAGGCTCAGAAGAGTATGGTGGACTCTGCCCTCGTGAAGATAAGAAAATTATATACAGGGTCTCATAACTGTTAATGAGTCGAATATGTTCAAGCAACCGTGACCTAATATCAATAATTATGGAAATATGCAATGCCAATATTTGCATATTTTTTTCAGTATTTCTGACTTATTTTTTGAAAAATTTGAACTATCATTACATTATTTTCATAATCAATATAAGTTACTGTAATGATAGACTTTTAGCAAAAAATAATAAAATGATGAATCATTTTCCTTACTACATATTATCATAGTGCATTAAGGGGACATTCAGGATTTTCCCCAATAATAGGTGATGTTGTATAACGTGTTATCGGGTGACCTATCGGAATTGATATAATTAATCAGAAATAAATATTAAACTAATATATCCTCTGTGTGCAGTTTTCTGGGATATTCTGCCGTGTATATCTGACCTCTCTAGCCGATGTCTCGGTTCCCATTGCGAATCCACCATCAGGGTTGACCTACTGATGCCCTGATGGTTGACTGTTGAATTTTTCATAATCGATATATAAGTCAGAAATATTGATAAAAACAATGCAAACATATAATATAACATATAGCAATTGACATAGCATATCTCCATAGCTATTAATAATTAGGTCATGGCTTCTTGAATATGTTCGACTCATTATCACTCATTATCCACCTGTAAAATTTTTGCCACTAGCATTGAGAAATCATGTGTATAATTTTTGTCCAAGTTGGGCAAATTTTCTCGAATTTTTATTTATTTTTTTAACGCCTTTATGGGCTTATACAAAATATACTATAAAAAAATCACATGAGACAGATATGCAGTTGAAAAAATTCAATTTTACGAAAAGTGCAGTATTGAGCACTATAGGTCGACCACAATCAAAAGACCATTCCCTAGCTTTGTCCGGCAAGAAGAAAGCAGAGGAAGGTTGCCTGGCAAGCCCGTATTGCAAGCCTCAGTATATTCCAAATAAATATATATTTTTACTCCCTTTCTTTTAAAGGTACAGATACACACGCTTATTAGTGGCATGCTCATAAATCAACCGGCGGTTGTATGGCTAGTGGCATGCTCATTACTAGCAATGTGCGTAAACACATGCCACTAATAAGCAAGGCCTAAAGAAGGTATATACTGCGCATGCTCACGTGCCACTAAATAAGCATGTGTATCTGTAGCTTAAGTCGTGGCGTCTGCTTGTCTTCTTGTCTGACGAAAAAACTTTGGATCGATTTAAAACCCCTTTCCCGTGATCCAATCGAGCTCAAACTTTGCAAGTAACTTTTTTGTTAAAAAAAATTAATAATTATAGTTCAACTTACTAAGTTGTATGAAGAGACTGCGACGCATCCGGTAGACACTAAACCTGAATTTTGGATTTTTGGAAATTTTTTACTACTCCCTTTAGTAGCGTCGCCCGACCGATGCCCAACGTGTAGGTTAAGCGCCGAATCAGTTTCCACTAGTTAATGAGAAAGGGAGTATAATAAAAAAAAACATTTTTATCGGTTAGTTTTTAGTTTAAAAAAGATTACTTACTTATTAGAAAAATTTCTTTTGTGTTAATTTTTTGCATCGTAACAATACACATATTTTTTGCGCGCATTCTTCTGAATGCGGTCTAGCTGTAGCTGCGGTACTCGGGCGGCGCGGAACGCAGTGCGGCAACGCGAACATCGTGCGGAACATTACGCCGGCCGCACACTGGATGCGTTTTCGTACGAAATTGAGTAGTACGTATACGTACGAATACGCAACTACATTCCTGACCTTCCAAGTAGTACTGAACATCGCACACTGTACACGATTTAGTAGTGCGTGTACGCACGTATAGGTGCGACGTCCGACACGACCCGGATTTGTTCGGAAATTTTTGCGATTTCGTACGACGGATGTTGAACATTTTGTCAATTTGACACATGACCACAAATGTTTGTGGGACCAAAGTGATTCAACTGCGTGACCATCAGCGCAGATCATGGCGGAGAATCTCTGAAGAACTAAAAAAATACCTGTAAGTTAAATAATTTGGTTTAATTAAGGTGAGGTATTTCTGTTCATGATGTTAAGAGCTCTCGTTGCACTTGGATTCTCCCCAGCATTTGTGAATCTATTAGTTAGATAGTCGTGAAATTTGTCATTATTTAAGTCTGCCGTAATGGAGTTTTCCATAAGATACAGATTATTCATCGGGACAAACGTCATTGGAGAAATACGCAAATTACTGATGGTGACAGCGCAAGACGCAATCTATGTGCGCGCTCCAATACGTACGAAGGTAGTCGCTCGAACACGTGCGTAATAATTCGTATCCAAAGTGCGGCCGGCCTTAATTTTCAAAAGCAGATGAGGAATATTGTGTTTGCTTCTTTACTCAGAGCGGGAGCGGAACATTCCGCGCCGCACCACGTGCAGATGCTCGCCACGTGTCGGAGTTTTCTCCCCGAATCGCGAGCACGACGGATAACAAGTCCCGATCGTATCACCACTATAGACGTACCACTATAACTAGGCGTGCGAGGGAGGGCGCCCCTGTCGCGAGACGGAAGTTGCCAGGTTGTCAATTTATTACACAATATATAATGTACCGAACGTTCGGTGACCAGTGTCAGAGCCTTCAATATAAACCGGCCGCTCCATCTGTCAAACTGTCAGACGGTAATATCGGTCCATTATTTGCTTTTTCAGCTTGGCAAAACTTGAATACTTCATTGGCAATTGTTCTTGCACCACCCCGGACTGTTTTGGTTGTTTTGGACGTTATAATTCAGTGTATATTGGTAATCAAGATGTCACAGCTCCCGAGCAAATACAAAATTGTCCTGAATGACAGGGCGAGGGGTTACCGCCTGGTGCGGGCGGGGCGGGTTTTAGTTCCGATCCTGCCGCACGCCAAGTTATGTTGGGCAGGCAACAGCGACAATCCTTCCTGTACAATTATTTCTGCTTCTGGAATTTTACCCTTCCAGAAACGTGCCGGTCAGCCGAGTTGTTGGGATGGCGTTAGAAATAGATGCGGCTTAGTTTAATCGTCGCTAGAATTTTTCAAAAGTAGAGAAAGCGCTTCATCTCGCAGTGAAAGGCATAAAAACAGTCTAACTAACTAACTAACTTATCACCACGCCGTTTCCCCGTGGGGGTAGGCAGAGAGAATAGAGCGCTATACTCTTCTATCCTGACATACAACTTTCGCTTCATCTACATTCACACATCTTCGCATGCAAGCTCGACGGTTGTTGAGGCTTCTAACAGGACCATCTTCCCAGTATCTGGTTAATCTGGTCATGCTACGACTTCCGTGGTAAATTGAATATTATAAATAACCAGGTCCTTTTTACAAATAGTTATTTTTTAAATTTATTTTTATGTTAAGTAGGTACTTTATTATTATTCATTTTCCATATATAACTTTTTAATATTTTGATTGTCTATACTTCTATTTTTGAATTCAATTTTGTTAGTATACAATTGTATCCTGACGAAGGGGCCATGGGCTCTGAAACGTGTTGATATTTTCAAGACAAAAGTGCTGAAAACTAAGTTTATTTTTACTCCCTTTATATTAACTCGTGGCGTCTGCTTGCTTGCTTGCTTGCTTGTTTGCTTGCCGGCTTGCCGTCAAAAAAAACTTTGGATCGATTTTTGACCCTTTTCCCGTGATCCAATCGAGCTGAAACTTTGCCAGCAGACTCGTGGCGACGATCAAAAAGATCTATCAAATTTTCGTTAAAAAATAATAATAATTATAGTATACCTCTGGATTTTTAGAAATTTTAATGATTTTTTCAAATTGGAATCATTACAAAAGTTTGATTACTATCAACGGCGCCCCGATAACTTCACGGAATATTTAAAATTTCAATTACTCCGTCGGTAGGTATAAGTACTCACTACGAATTTCGAAAATTTATGGCAATTGGTTCACAGATGACAGCACACTTCGGTTTTTTGGAAAGAAATCAAATAATAAAGAGATATTTTTAGAGATTTCTGACTTAGATATTTGTCTAGACAAGTTTCATTTTCAGTCAATCAATTATTTAATCGCATGATGGTAAACTTAATTTAGAAACAAAGGGAGAAAAATAAAAACTTGGTTTTAAGGGTTTCTTATTTTTATTAATCATATTACTTTTTTCACAGATTGTTAGTTAACTTTGTTAAAACCACTACCAGATTTTAGGTCTACCGGTTTCGGGACGTACCCGTCTCTTCGTCAGGACCAACACTACACCACCGCATTCGCAACACTACACACCTCAACCATAGTATTGTTACACTTCCACCAATAATCGATCACATGCGTGTTAATCTTGTCTACTACTATACTGTGGTTGAGGTGTGTAGTGTTGTGAATGTAGTGGTGTAGTTTTGGCCCTGACGAAGAGACGGGTACGTCTCGAAACCGGTAGACCTAAAATCTGGTAGTGGTTTTAACAAAGTTAATGCTTTAAATATTAATAATATTAATAATAATACTTTTTTCACTTGAAATCTGTTAAATCGTTATATTCGGGGAAGACGTATGGCGCAAGTTGACAGATGGGATTTTATTAAAAAGCAAACCGTAATTGCGAAACCGGAAACGGGCGCCGCGCACTTCCGGTCTAGCGACCCCGTGGGTATTGATTCAACCTTCATCCCTGGGCGGCCGCAGGACACCAGGAGGGGAGGGTCGGCCTGTCAGGGCTGACCTGGCATTTGCCCGTTAACCTGCTTATAACAACTTAGATAACTTATGCAAGTCACACAGAGACGAAGCTTCTATATGGGAAACATGGATGGAAGTCTACGTAAGGCGGCCACAGGGCTAACGATCGACATCTATGCAGGGTTATTTGGAAAACATTAATAACCTCGCAGGAATATGCTCCTGCCTTGATTGTGAGTCGAAAATGTTCAAGCTATCATGACCTAATATCAATAGTTAAGGAGATATGCGACATCAAAGTTTGCATTTTTTTTTCAATATTTCCGACTTACCTTTTGTAAAACGTTGGACTGTCATTACAGTAACTTATGTCGAGTATGAAAAATTCATTCCCTTTAATACAAGTCAAATAAAAAAATAAAAACCTTCGAATTCCAATTGGAAAACATTCCAATTGGATTTTTTCAGCGTTTTAATCATTTTATTTAACTTGTATTGAAACAAATAAATTTTTCGTAATTGATATTAGTTACTGTAATGATAGTCCAACATTTTACAAAAAAATAAGTCAGAAATGTTGAGAAAAAAATGCAAACTTTGATGTCACATATCTCAATAACTGTTGATATTAGGTCATGATAGCTTGAACATTTTCGACTCATAATCAAGGCAGGAGTATAGTCCTGCGAGGTTATTAATGTTTTGCAAATAACCCTGTATATCAATGGTAGAAAGACAAAAGGCTTTCGAACTTTACGGGAAAGTCAAATGATGTTTTGTCAATATTTATTTTATTATTGAACGATTTCCATATGTTCTTTGGAATTTGGTTGTGTCATTTCGTCACCTCGTTATATAACTTACTAAAATATGATCTGTAAAGTATTAAAGCGAATGAATTTTTCATAATGGACATTACTATAATGATAGTTCAATTTTTTGCAAAAAATAAGTCAGAAATGTTTAAAAAAAATGCAAACTTTGATATTGCGTATCTCCATAAGTATTCATATTAGGTTGTGGTTGCTTTTAACATTTTCAACTCACAACATAGGCAGGAATCTACCTGCCAAGTTTCTGCTGCTAGCTCTGGTACATCCTGTATACCATCATATTTCGTGGGAATCTTTAAATTTGTTACATTAGTTGTATACTAAACTTCCATACATTTATTCTTTGTTTTTATTGCCTATTGTTTTATACAAATTGTTTAATTTTTATTAATATACAATTATAATTAAATTCACGTATCGTATCGAGATAAAATAGTTTATGTTTTTCACTCAATTTAATGATCATACAGAAGTAGCACTAATCTTGAAATTTTTCTACGCGCAATATTCACTTCGTCTCTCTCCTAGAGATTCTTTTAGAACAAGTTTCACATTTCATGGCGTGCCTACACAATTCTTTTTTTCTGGGCGTGAGGCCCGTTCGTTCCCTTTGTCGTTTTTTTGTATCCAGCTCTGAAGATTTAAGGGCTTGTTCAGACACAGCGGGAACCGCGCGGCTTCAGAATCGCGTGGGATCCGCGCGGGTCTTATTTATGCAGGTTTGTATGTAATCGTTCAGACATAACCGCGCGGTTAATCAAACCGATCGGTGCCCGCTACTCAACCGCTAGAAAATAGAATCGCGCGGCGCCCGCGCGCTCCTGCCACAACAGGAGCATGCGTGAGCTCGTTATGGATCGCTTGGACACTGAACTTTTTATTGACGAAGTGGAGAAAAGACCTGCAATGTGGGATCTTCAGTGTGAGGATTACTCAAATAAAATTGCCAAGAACCAAGCTTGGTGGAGGTATTTGGAAATGGTTGAAAAAAAGACTGTTTTAGGGAAGTAGGTATTTATTCACCAAAAATGAAATGACAGCATGATATTTTTGTGTCATGGAGCACGGCCGTCGTTCACAAAGTAATGAGCGAATATATCTCTGATATTCAAAGATGGAGAACGGCACCGGAGCTGTCAAACTGACGTTTATTATCCTCCTTACTCCTTAGTTATTTACAATTATTAAACTTGTCTGTGAGACGTACTGTGACAGACCTAATTTTTCTTTATAGGATCATAAATAGCACGATTGATTTCCCCCAGATCGTTAGTCTGATCGACTTATATGCCCCGTCGAGGTCATGAAGACACATTGCATTATTCTATTATAGTGAAAATGTCAGCAAATATAAATAATGCATTAGCAAACTCTGTAATTCCCAGATTACACTCATTAGGGAATGAACATGCAGAAACGGCTGACATTTTTGCTGATAATATAACTGTGTACAGGACAAAGCTGATACAATTCTTTACATCTCAATGAAATGGTAATGGACAATAAATTTATTTTAGCTTTTAACTATTATTATTTGTACCTTTAACTGTATTATTATTTTATCCGTCTTATGTTATTTTTAAAAATTTATATTCTGTATATTTGTAAAAGCCCATAAGGGCGCTAAATAAATAAATAAATTATTCGCGCGCGCGCACAAATCGCTCATTAACCGCGGCTGTCTGAACACACGACGCAGATCGCGCGTTTTGCAATCGCGCGATTCCCGCGTGTCTGAAAGAGATCTAATATCGATCTTACCCGTCCATCATTTCGGTGGCCCTTGTTTGGTGAACCATTTCGAAATAACGGTACGCACATACAGACTGTGATTGAATTTCAAGAACTGTATCGTCGCGCCGGCCCTGACCAGCCTCGTGTGAACGAACTTGCCGAGGGTGATTACGAGTCGACGCAACCACCGCAGGTGGAGGTGGGGTTCCGTGACCTTAACCTATACAAGAGACAGCTTGTTTATTATTGTTGGGATTTTGTACCAATCATATAAAATGTGAGAATGTCCCTTATACCGTTCAAACGACCGACAAATGAGTAGCTTGTTGGTTTTGTGGTCGGGACTCTCGCCTTGTGATCCAAATGTCGTGGGTTCGAACCTCACTCCAGACCAGCTAGTTAGTCCTATTTTCATAGCACAAGCGTTTAGCTTAATTTGAAAATAGTAGGAATATTAATATGACACGTATTCCGTGTTCGCATCTACTATATTTTAACCGGATATATATGGTACTTTTATTGTTATTTGTATTTGATTGTTTCGATGATTGGTTATGGTAATATAACTGTTGTCTAGAACCGATAGCTGTTCTTCGAATTGCGAAAAATCAGTTACCAATAATTATCGACGCAAATCTCAAATAACGATTAGTGTGTCACCGGTTATAATACCACCACTAGCCGATGCTAATCTATTTAATTTTCTATGAAAAATGTGAAGACATGATTATAACGGAAATATTGACTTTTAATTTAATGTTTGATACTGGATGAAGAAATTGGTATATTTGTATGAAACAAACCGATCACTACAACACAGTACTTGTTTTAAATAAATAGGTATAAACCATTGTTTTTGCCCCAATTGATTATTGGGGTCTCTCACCCGGGGAATGATACGGCAGGACTCGGGAATCGGCCTCTGCGGCGACCTTGGATGGACCTGTATGGCGATGCGTGTCAGTGGGACGGCAGCGAGCAGCTGGTGGCAGGTGGCTCTGCAGATTAGCGACCCCCGGGCTGGCCATTAGCGTCGCGTGAGGCGGGCGCTCTCGTAATTCAGGCCGCGCTCTCAACCCTCGCAGCGCCGGAGAACTTCCGACTCTTCGATATGTATCTGGATCAGTAGTGACGGTTAAACCGTTATTTTAACCGGTTATTTTCGGTACAGTATTTTGGGATTTGTACCTGGTTGTATCGATGATTGATAACTAAGATATAATATACCGGTGGTTGCCTGTCAAATTGCGAAAAATCAGTTGCCAATCTTCTACGCAATCAGATACAAATCTCAAATAACGGTTAGTGTGTCACCGGTTAAAATACCATTGGATCATAGTATACCATGTAGGTATCGGTTTTGTAACTTTGGAGCTTAAGCATTCAATATGCGGAGCCCGACGTAGGTTTTCATCGATTGTCATCCCGAGATGTCTTGTTTCTATCATTTTATCGATTTTGTCACGGTTGCATGTAAGATTTATGCTTGAAATACATGTGTGTGTGTTGTGTTGTTGTCTAAATGGGGAGATTCCCTTTTTTTTTTCATCGAAAAGGCCAAGTATTTTTCTTTATCTAGTTAAATTATCTTGTTTTTTATTCCTTATGTATCATAATGTCTTTTGTTTTTCTAAAATATTTTTAAGTATTATTGCTGAAGTTCTTGATAACTCACAATTATTGTAAATAATTTTAGAATTCTGCTAGTAGTTAAATTTAATGTTTACATGCTTTACTAATTTCCAATGATTCTAAATTATTCAATTTCTTACCAAAATTATTTGTGTCAAATAGAAAGTCCAATTTTTATCAAAAAATTTCTCGAATTTTTTTTTTTGATATCGTTGTTAGTTCGAATAGTACACATTGCAATTTATTTCGCACGCATTTTCGCGAACGCTCCGTGTTCCATCTGCCTACGGCCGCACCAAAACGATCAGCCGTGCAATAAATCCATAACCCGCACGTCTCTGTTCCCCCGTCAACACACCCTGCGCGACATTTTGTCGGTGTTGATGGCCGTCGATAAAATTCTTTATCGATGACACGGAAGAAAACGTCGCGATAATGTTGGGCGATTAAATCTGCAGAACGTCACCGAATCGCACCGATCAGGTCCCAGCGGCGCTGACTGCGCCCGCTAACATTGCACGTACGTGTTTCAACGCGTCCCCGGCGCACCTGTGTCAACTGGTTTGGTGTCGTACCGCGAAGTATTTGCTGCTGTTGAATATCAGCTGGTGGCCACATTTCGGAGAATCGCCCGGCCGAGCATTCGGTTACTTTGAATGATATCTGACCAAGGCCATTTGGTCAGCGATTCGAGGAATGGGGGGAAAGAACTATTTTGAAACTAGGGTTACCACATGGTAGCCAAAAAGGATAAAAAAAAAAAAAACATTTATGTTATGTTTTTGCGTGAAGGGCGCTTCAAGGGCGCTTTACAGATGTGACACCTTGAAGAAGTGAGTTTTTAGCCTCTTCTTGAAAGATTCTTGATTTTCCATGGATCGCAACACTGAAGGCAGCTGATTCCTCGTAGCTGGGCCCGCAATGCTGAAAGCTCGTCCCGCAAACTTGGTGGCTCCTGGTCTCCTCGGTACTACCAGCTTGCAGAGTGCTTCCGATTTAGCTAACCGCAGTGTGAGACGTCTTCCAGTGACAATTGTTGTAGTTTGTCCGAGTATCTTGTTGGTCTTGTCGTTAGGACACTCTCCTCGTGATCCAAAGCTCCTCGAACCTCACTCCAGACTAGCAAGTTAGTCCCATTTTCATAGCACAAGCGTTTAGCTTAGTTTGAAAATAGTAAGAATATTGATGTGACACGTATTCGTAAAAATATTGTCCGGGATACAGAGGTCCATCAAATATTGTGGTGCATTTCTTTGAAGACTTTTGTATATCATTAGAAGGAGTTTGAAGATTATACGCTCTCATTGATTCAGCATTGAAGATATCCGCGAGAACATTTGACGCCTTAAATATAACTCTTGCCGCAGAATTCATCACTAACTGAAGTCTGTCAAGTCCTAGGCTGTCGCGCATATATTGAGTTACAATAGTCCAGCCGCGAGATGACATACGCACTAATCAGTGGCTTTGCTGCGTCCGGGGGAAGGCATTTCTTTCCACACTTGATCTATCTTAAACCAAAGAAACCAGTGCTGACAGCTTTGTTAATCTGATTTCTAAGGGTTGGATCTTTCTCTTTGTTGAATCCCAGGAGCTTTTCCCGTGACGAGGGTTTAATTATGATGCCCGTCGTCGACAGAATCATTGGCATATCATCTAGAAGATGTACTCTCCTTGATGTTGCTGTCCATATTATTTCAGTTTTTCAGGGTACAGCGTCAATCTATTCGAAGACATCCACCTTCCAATATCCTTGTGACATAAATTAAAATAACCAATTAATAAAAAAATCCAATGACATAGGTTTGCCCGTCGTCCTAGCGACGATATTTTTTCATATTGTAATGTCCTTCCCCTTGTATGTCGAGAAAAACCTTGATGTTCGGAATTCCGATGAAACTCGTTGCCCTGGCATCCAGATATTTATTGGTTAACAATTATTACAGGTGACGATAGTTCGGTTCTAATACAATAGGAGTACTGTTCATGTCGCGATGGCTACGGAAAAGTCAGCCCTCTCTTTATACCATTCGCTCTTCCATGCCGTCTGTCACTCTCATT
The DNA here is from genome assembly GCA_016648135.1 of Agrypnia vestita. Lineage (NCBI taxonomy): Eukaryota > Metazoa > Arthropoda > Insecta > Trichoptera > Phryganeidae > Agrypnia > Agrypnia vestita. Next base: position 37,812 of record JADDOH010013584.1, on the reverse strand, counting down.
CATCAGATAGACGTCACTCGAACAAGTTACAAATACCAATAGGTCTCGCTTGAACCTCTAAGTTTTCAGTTAAAATATTTTATGTATTCAAACTTTTATATGCAATGTTTGAGTTATTCTACGTCGGCTTCTGCTTGTTGACCGCAACTTGTTCTTGTGCGTACCTGCTGTAATGGACATTATGATATAAGTCACAATTAGCAACATTAATGACCCACTTTATTTAAACAACATTGCCAGAGCTTCGGGGAACTCGCGTAGCAGGTAGACGTGCTGTAACCCATTGTTTTTCATTATTGTTACTCATAAAACATATTCTTTATGTTTCTACTAGTTACAGTTATTGACGACCGCAGTTTAATTTATGAACAATCTATTGACTGCAAGACTTCAGCTCTGTCGCTCGATCTAATCCGTGCTATATACAAACTATAGTAGTTTGTATATAGCACGGATTATAAATACAATTCGGGATCCCTCGAGATTAGGATTTCCAATCCCGCGGGATCCCTACGGATCGGGATGATCCGGGAAATACTTTTGTGTTTATTTTTTGTTTATAGATCCGGGAAATACTTTTGTGTTTTTTTTTGTTTATAGAGCTGAATAGCAATTAACAATCAGCAATTTTAATAAAATGTTCAATATTAATAATTGCATCAAAGTTTTTGTATACGTTTTTCCAAGCATCAATCAGTCAATGTAGTAGTTACTATGTTAGGTTGATAAAACACAGCAAATATTATTCAAAGCTATTTTCATTATTTGAATGTGACATGAACATAAGTTTTAAGTACTTACTAAAAGCTGTTTAGACATATACAATTAACATACAAAACATAAAAAATGCTGATCAATCCCGATAATCTCGTCCGATTTTTCGGTTCGGGATTGATCTCGTAAAATGCCTCCAGATCTCGCGGAATCGGGATTGCATTCCCTAATGAGGAAGTTATGGTTATTTTCTATTTCTCATGGCTGCGTAACTTGAGGAATTGTGTAAATCGTAATCGTAATCGCCAGAATGATCGCCGACCTCCGATACCATCGGCGCCGTAAGAAGAAGGTTTTTCGCGTTCTCGAAATATTATTCATCTATTGCAATACGTGCGGAACCGAAAGGTGGCCCCGGCTACACCGCCCGAGTTGACCAATGGAGAGCGGCGAAGGATGGGTGAAATGGCGCCCGACAGGTTGCCAATGCGCCGGTCACGCTCCATGGCGCCCCGCCCTGGTCCCACGCAACCAGACCCCGGCCCGTCGCCGGTGACGGGCGGCAGGTGACACTTGACAGGTGACAGCGCGGTGTCGGGTGGCCCGACCTCACTGCCTCGCGCGTCACTGAATACCATAAAATAATTACTAACTTATTTATTATCATTATTATTATTAATTATGATTTCATTTATTTTTATTCTTCTTCTTCTTCATCTGCCTTCGTTTTTCCACTGCTGGATATAGACCTCTTCCTTATTTTTCCATTCTTCCCTATTGTTTGCTAATTGTAGCCATTTCTTTCCCCCCACAGCGACAATATCATCGGCCCATCTCTTTTGAGGTCTTCCGATGCCTGTTTTATTCTCCCAAGGTCTCCATTTCAGAACTCTGGGAGGCCATCTTGTAGCATCCTGTCTTGCAACGTGTCCTGGCTATTGCCATTTTAGCTTCGTTACACGATCCATGATATCCACTACTCTAGTTCTGCGCCTAATTTCGTCGTTTCTAATTCTATCTCTTAGGCTTACTCCAAGCATGGATCTCTCCATGAATCGTTGCGTGCATTTGAGTTTTTCTACACTTTTCTTTGTAACGGCCATAGTTTCCAATCCATACGTCATCACTGGCAGTAAGCATGATTCAAAGGCTTTTCTTTTTAGGCTAATTGGGATCTTTTTGTTCTCGAAGATATATTTGAGTTTGCCAAAAGCAACCCAGCTCATTCCTATTCGTCTTGGCAATTCTGCTGTTTGTTTATCTTTGTTCATTTTTATCTTGTGTCCTATGTATATATATTCATCTACTATTTCAATTTTATTATCATTGATAGTGATGACTTTGTTCTCTGGACTCAAAATGTTTGTTTTCTTTATATGTATTCATCTTAAGACCAACTTTGCTCGAAGCTTCGTGTAGTTCTTTTAACATTATACTTAGTTCTTTGATATTATTTAATTACTTTCATTATTATAATATAAATCCTTGAATCCCCCTCATGGAGTGTGCTGATGTATGGCAGCGAAACATGGACCATCGGCCAGAGCCTGTCCGGGAGGCTAGCGGCCTTTGAGATGTGGTGCTACAGGCGCATGGCGAGGATCCATTGGTCACACCATATCCGAAACGACGAGGTGTTGAGCAGAATGGACGAAAAGAGGCGGCTCCTAACAGAATCGCCCAAAAGCGAGCAATTTGGATAGGCCGTAATATAAGGCATCCGGGCCTGCTTTTAACCATCGTCGAGGGAAATGTTAAAGGCAACAATCGTAGAGGCCGCCCGAGATTAAGCTACGTAGACCAGATTATCGGAGGTGTGCGCTGTAGCACCTACCAAGAGATGAAGACGCTGGCAGGTGACGGAGAGGAGTGGAGAAAGCGAGTGCTTATTGCAGGCCAATCCTATGATTGCGACCCAAAAAAAACACATTAATATTAAACCTCCGATTGGACCTGATAGTATTGTACGCTAAAACAATTTAAACTTTAATTTATTAAGTCGCCCGATAAAGCCCAATTGTGAGGCGTAAAAGAAAGGCAGCAATATCAAAAAAAAAGTGGTGCGATCATCGAGGATTACTAATAATTATAATGTATTGAATTCGATATTTTATAGGAAACATGATTTTGGAAGAGATAGATACTTAAAATCTAGAATTCAGTAGATTTTAAATTAGTAATCCTCGTAGTTTTAGAAAATCCACGTAGATCGTGATCTCACTTTAAAACATATAAATGTATTGTGACGTCACCGGGAATCGAATCCGGTACTCCCGGAATAAGAACCCAGTGTTATGCCCACCGGACTGCGAGGGATTTATCGCGGATATTTCACTTTTATTGATTTATGATTTTATTTGATTATTTTTTTTTAATCTAACTTTATGTAAGTCAATTGAAGTAACTGAACGCTAAAAATTCTAATCATTGTCAAATGAGCAACGCGCCCGCTCAAAGGTTAACACAGATTTTTTCAACTTTATTAAATGGTTTGCAAACTCAGTAGGGTTTCTTCATATCGCTAGTCTGACCGATTCGCCGGCGAGCGAGCGGGCCAGATGCTAAAAATGTTTTTTGTATTTGTGACATCTGCTCGCGCAGATGGCGACAATGCGCTCATTGTGCGAGATAAGCGCAGAGCCATGTCTCTTTGCCCCAGGGAATGAGTCCCTTTCCAATTATATCTTGTCGCATTGGATTCATCCAACATTGCTTTCGCCGTACACGATTATTGGTGTAAATAACACGTGCGCAGATGTCGTAGAAACATACGTTTCACACACTATTCTTATTCGCCGAATAGTAGATATTTGCCGAATATTCGTATTCGCCGAATATCATCACGAATATTATAAACAAACTATTTATAACTGAACGCAACGCAAATTACGGTTTGGCTGTGCCCCGTGTATCCGAACACGCCTACGCACTACGCACTCTATTACGGGGGATTCCGCCATCATTGAATGAATGGTTTTGTTGAGTTCTCAAGTTGTCATTTGTTACTTGTTTCACATGAGTTCTTTCATCCAGTTTCGTTGGGTTATTAATAAGGTTAGGTGCTCATTTCGTGTAGTTTTTGTTTTGTAATACGTATCGTTCGTTCCATTTTATTTCCGTTGAGTGTAAAAGTGTTAATTCTTAAAAAATAATTTCAAATTAAACCTAATAACATGTGAAAAAAGTTAAATTTTTAAAATTTACCGGTGGTAAATTTTAATTATTAAATCTCGTAAAAAAACAGTGGTGTATTATTAATTACCTTGCTGAATTATTCGTATTCGCCGAATAGTAGATTTGATATTCGTATTCGTGAAAGTAGTATTCGTTGCATCATTATATTAATTTAATGTCTTTTATCTGCCCTAAGACATGATGCTTGTGTAAAATCAAGCAAATCTATAGGACAAACAACACGTTCTGCTTACGACCCTTTGCCTTTTTATTACCGCGCTTATATTAGCTTCATCTGTTTGCCTGGCCGGAATCTTATAATCGATATTTCACCCCCTTCCCCAATGATATAATATACTGTAGATACGTTACAAGCGTGAAATCTTGGCAACTCAAAAGTAGGGTAATTTCCTTACTTGCATTTGTTGTCGAACGGACCTTCTATGTGATCAGGCGCGACGCTACGCGGAAGAAGGAACAGAGTATCGTACACTATTGCAAGAATGAGTATGTTATTTTAGTCACAGTGACTTCAAATTACCTGATTTTTCTGTCTACACACAAAGCGTTTGTGAAGTAAGTGTGCCGTGATTTGTTGTCTCTTTCAATGCGATATTTGCTACATATGAAAGCCGGCTAGTATGGGAATAACGTGTCTATATTATTATAATACGTCAATGCCCTTACCGATGTGCAATCGAGCTGAAATTTTGCACACATGTATTCTCAATGACAATACATTAATTAATTATCAAATGCACTAATTCAATCAATTAACCCATCATAATTAATTAATCAAAGTTTTATGCGGGAAATTAGTTAATGAGCTCACCAAAAGATGGCGAGAAAAAAGGGCCAATGAGGACACGTGGGACCTTCCAGAAAAATAATTTCTGCATGCGACACGGGGCCCTGCATGATCATTCCCACTAGCGAAGGGAAAAACCACATTTCAAAATGAAAACTACAATTCATACACGTTCACCAGTTTGAAGACTACAAAGTGTACACTACATTTGTGGTACATGAAGTGAACTAATTGCAGTACTACAAAATTGTTATATTAATGAAGTGAACTATCGCAGTACTACAAAATTGTAAAGACCTACAAGAAATGCTTCTTGAAAAGTGTGCTACCTGAAAATTTTCCAAACCATTGGGGGGGAGGGGGTTGTTTCAGTTTCCAGAGATTTCTTCGTTTTATTTGACATTCAGTCCCAAAATTTTGGGACTGAATATCAGACCATGGGAGGGGGAGTGTTTCGATTTTCAGAGATTTCTTCATTTATCTACATCGACTTCCCAAAAATTTCACATAAAAGTGTACTATCATGTATATGCTTTCAAATAACTTTCAAATAAGTGTGTGCAGTTTGTAGTGTGCACTACACTTCAAAAGGTGTGAAGTATACACTTCAGTGTAATGTAGTACTACATTGTAGTAGTTAGTACAGAGCGGATCCATCACTAATTCCCATTTCGTCAGCGGATTAACACGGACTTACTTTCACTAATAACCAATCAACTCTTTATCGCGCGTATCATACCTAACATTTTGCACTATTTCAAACATTTCACATGTCCAATGTTCACTTACCCTGAATTTATTGTAATATGCCGATTTAATCCCCGGTAAGAGTTTCAATCTTGTCTACCCTATGGATGTCCCACAAAAGCTGAGAGCGCCTCATTATACGTGAGTAATATTGTAATTTCATCCATGAATAAGTATTGAGTTAACCAAACCCTGAAATCTGCTATAGACATTTATTCTGGTGGTTCGGAGAAACACGCACCCTAATGCAGCCAGAAAAGCCCAAATTCCGATTCAATTGATAAGATTAAAAAAATAATTCCACGTAATCTTCACTGTCGCATTTGATTGACTACCGTGCCAACATTTTAATGGATCTGATAAATATCTATTACCGAGTAACAGTTATATCGTATCTTCTATTTTATTTATTTAAAAATCTTGCAAAATTCACTTCATTGCCCCTGGGTCGGTGGATGTGTTAACTGAAAACTCTTTACAACTCCTTGGTGCGGAGTAGACTCGAGAGTGCCTCGATGATCTGGGAGCCACGTGAGGGCAAGTAATTTCTTATGATGGAGAAAGTCCAAAAGAAGTTTCTGAGATATCTCTTCATGAGAGTACGGGCATTATCCTTGGCTCTACCCAACCGAGTTCCTCCAGGGTATGCTTGGCTACAATAGTCTAGAGACTAGAAGGAATGAGTATTTGATTACACATTTTTATCGATTGTTGCGCGGTATGATCGATAATCCTGAAATTATGCAGAGCATTGGTTTGTATGTTCCTGATAATTACATTAGACATCGTCAGCATAGATTGTTTCACATTCCCATATACAGGACCAACCTGCCGATGGTTATGCCTGTTGGAAGAGCCACAGCTATGCTGAACAAGATCGCTTTGGATATTGATATATTCCATGTGTCTGAGGGGGTTTTCCGAAGCGGGATTCTCCTACACCTTTGACCAGATTTTATATTATTTTAACTAGCTGTGCCCGCGCGGCTTCGCACGCGTAGATTTTTAGTACACTGTTTGGGTCGTCATAGAACTTTCGCGAACCTTCTAGAACATTCTCCTTCCAGAACTTTCAAGAAATTTATCGAATGTATATTCCGCCACTCAGCTTAGAACCTTAAAGAACTTTCGGAAATTTTCTAGAACCTTCTCCTTCCAGAACTTTCTAGAGCAGTTTTTCCGGAACCTTCTAGACTCACCGACACAGTCGGCGCGTCTATTTTGAAACAATCTGAAGCATTTGCGGCCTCCCCATAACAAAACAATGGGCTAGAAAGCACATTTTCGTCACCCACTCCCACCCACGCACAGCCACCCCCACCAAACTCGCATATTTTCGATGTGACACCAAGGGCTATCCACCACCATAACCACCAGTGGTTGGTTGTAGCTGGTTGTGGAGAAAACTTGGCGGATAGGGAAACACGGGTTTCTTTTTGTATATATATATATATATTGATTTTTTATTATTTTTATTTTGATATATACTTCCATAATATGTATGCCTTGAACACTTAGTTTGTAATGTATATATTATTAAATAAATTGAATTGAATTGGATTGAAAAGTCTCTGAAGTCATCTCGCATTCTATTTACCAATTTCACTCGAAGCTGATGGAATTCGCTCTCCACTGCATTAAGTTTAATCAAAATGACGACATTACTGCAACATTTTCCATTAGACATATCTCGCGCACTTCAAACCTCAAACTGGCCAGCCTGAAGACTGTTAGACATTTTATAGAAGTCTTCACCTATAAAATATATAAATGTTAGGTCGTGCGTCAGTGTTCATCGATTGTGAGTTATTTCTTAAATATTTTTATGTTTTTAAGTAGCTGGTTGGCACTATAAACTAGTGATGCAACGAATACGAATATTCGTATTCGCCGAATATCACCACGAATATTTTAAAAAAATATTTATAACTGAACGCAACGTAAATTACGGTTTTGCTTGTATTCGAACACACCTACATACTCTATTATCGGGGATTCCCCCAACATTGAATGCCTGGATTGTTTATAATTATTTTTGTGATGGACCATGCAATGGGATCCGAAACGTCGGCCAGAAAGGTCGTAATAACACGGCATAATACCCCAGAAGACACAAACCAGAAAAAAAAATTACACTGTATTTATAGAAAACAGCACAACATATACATGACGCTTTCAGAAACAACTGAACTTCTTTTTGCTTTCTCTTGTTTTAAAATGTTATATTTTTCAAACTTCAGTTAATTTAAAAATAATAAAGTAGGTACTTGCCTATATTCTATCACTTCCAAACATTATACATTATCTTATATCTATATATAAGGTAAGGCATCATATTTCAGCTGCTAGGCGTCTTTATAAACATGATTTTGGCTGTAACAGTAACACTAACGTGATTATTGAAAAATTAAAATAAACCCAATCTAAAGTAGACAATAGTACACCCATTGTGGTCGCTTAAATAAATAAATGTAAGAGCGCATCATATCACGCTGTGTAGATACATGTCCAAGCACAAAGCAACAACTGTCGATAACAATAATTATCAAACTGCGCACACATCTGTCTGGCATCTTACACCACATACACATGGGGTGTAAGATGCCAGACAGATTGACCCGGTTTTTGACAAGAAATGCCAAGGACTGGACTAGCTGTGGGTAGACCATCCTTAACCCTCGGGTGCCGGAAGACCTAAAATAGGATCGGGCACCGGAGGGGTGCAGAGTGACCCCAGGCAAATTTGCGTTTAAATCTATAATAATAATATATAAAGAGATAAAGCTTGTACGTTTGAATGTACGAGGTAATCTCCGAAATTACTCACCCGATTTCAAAAATTATTTCACCAATATTTAGAATGGACCTTCAGGGTGGACATAGGCTATACATTATACCGTTAAAATAGAAGGGCTCTTCGTGGTGACCTATTTTACAACTAAAGTCGACGAAAAAATGGTCCAGCGATGCGTTTTTTACGAACGCTGCCTTAACGGTAAGAGATATTTAAGTCAATTCAATTTCAATTCAACTTTATTTTTGTATATAACATTTACACAACAAAAGTACATTCAAGTCGTAAATGTTATAAATGAAGAGTTTATAAAATGTTTTAATTAACATACATATTCACATCAAATGTGTGGGAGAATCCTGCTTCGGAAAACTCTCTCAGAGATATGTAACAGATCAATGTCCAAAGCTATATTTTTCAGCATAGCTGTAGCTCTTCAAACAGGTATAACCATCGGCAGGTTAGTCCTGTATATTGGAATGTGAAACAATCTATGCTGACGATGTCTAAGGTAATTATCAGGAGCATACAAATCAATGCTCCGCATAATTTCAGTATTATCGATTATACCGCGCAACAATGGATAAAAACGTGTAAACAAATACACATTCCTTCTAGTCTCTAGAATATTGTAGCCAAGCATATCTTGGAGAAGCTCGGTTAGGTAAAGCCAAGGATAATACCCGTACTCTCTCATGTAGAGAAATTTAAATACTTTCAGAGTAAAACTCAAAAAGTTGTATGAAAAAGTCAGAAACCACATATATCTATATGTTAAGAGTGATAAAATATGAATAAAAGTTGAAAAAATATGACTAAATATTACTAAAAATCTACATATAATGATTTAAATATGTTCTATAATATTTTTAATTGCTTTTTTTATGTAAACAAGATTTTACTAAATATTTCGTAAGAAACCGTCTTATCACACACAAGCATCCGAACGACAGAAGCTGTGCAAGCATAATTAATATTGCCGATTTTCTATGGAGAGCATATTTTTTCCTACTTTTGACTGTCTTGCAGCACATTATCATTTTCATTTCTTTGGGATATTTATGAGTATTGCGAAAAATAGCAGCTCAATTATATCTATAATTGAGCCCTTGCCCGGAATAACGTTGTATCCAACAATACTCTCATTCTGAGAAATATTGAAAAAATGAAACCAGTTACAATTTATTACATTTTATATTTTAAATATAACAAACATATAATTCTTAACTAGTCTCAATATAAAATAGGGAAAAAAAGCAATTAAATTTGAATCTATTGTAAAAAAAACATGCTGAATCAGTGGAAAAACGTTGTATAAGAGATTTTCACAAACAACGTTATTCCGCAAAACGTTTTTTATTTATTCTGCTTTACTTAATAATGATTTTTAAAAGCAGCATGTTCATCTAACATGAATTCACAAATGTCATCGAGGTCTTTGAGCTTGGCAGCCTTATTGGCAGTGGATTGAAATTCATTAAAGTTAGTTCCAGGCTCCCTAACTGCATGATTTTTATCCATACGGTAGCCAATCTTCCCCTTCTTCCACAAAGGGTTGGTAGAAGTCTATAGGAGGTCCATGATTCTAATTCTTTGTGGAAGGTTCTAGATCTGACTGTGATGGGATCATCAGTAGGTAAAGAGCTTTTGCGGAGCGATAAGTCTCTCGTACATACTAATACCTATCTCCGTCTGTTTGCTGAATATGGCGTCGGACATTCAATTTCTCATGATTACTTTTTTATTGTTATTCAGTAACCTGAAATATGATTGAATATTTATTGATATTAAAATGGAGAAAGCATTAATTAATCCCGGATTTAAACATTTTTACCTCAAATTCGACCCTACGAAAAAGAACGAGGAATTAAATAAACTTTTTGTATCGGTATTATTTTCAGTTACGATATAAAGAGCACTATAATGCCAGCATTATTATCAAAAATAATGCCAGCGTTATTATCAAAAAGCATTTCAAATATCAATATGAATAAATCAATTGAGTAAAATTGGTTAACGTTCGACAAAATAATATTGTCACATATGAAATTACAATATCAATCAGAACTGCCAAATCATATACAACGTTATTCCACAAACATGTTCCGGCGGGTCAATTGCAGGTTTGATAATATTTTTTCTGGATAAACACTCCTTTCCTGCATCCTTCAACTTATTGGCATTGATATCTTTCCAGTTTAAAACATAAGATGTTCGTTTTCTCCCTTTATTCATGTGAATTAAACCACGCTCCACGATATTGACGCGCGGCGATGCCATTTTGAGAAACAATCTACAACGTTCTTCCACAAACCGATAACTTTAAAATGCAGCCAGAAGCCTAAACATTTTTTTCTTGACATATTATCTACCTTAAACGATGCATAATAACATATCCAACATAATTGCATCAATAACTCAAAATTGACATTTGTGTTGGATACCACGTTTTTCCGGGCAAGGGCTCAATTATTAAATAGTCTTAAAAATAAGATTTTTGGGGTTGAGTTGTGTCCCGTTCCGCAACGCAAGGGATAAAATCCAGCTGCAGTTCCACGAAAGCACCTACTCGCTAAGAACAAGACCGAGATGATTGCGAAGAGCGAAGATGGCGGTGTTTAAGAACAGACGCGGTATTTATATTCACAATACGCGATAAAGAATGAAACGCAAATAGACCGGCTCGCCACATGTGTAGGGAGTATTTTTAGTTTCGCACGATTCCGTCCCGACTTCAATCGGTCGCACGCGCCACTGCGAGCGTGCGTGCCTCGCGACACTTGTATTTTCGTACATAGTTGAACAAGTCAGAAAAGTAAATGGCAAAGGGCGGGCCACATCTCTCGGACGCGCGCAGTCGTCAAATTGTACCCGAGAGGAATCTAGGGGCCGACTAGATTGACGAATCGCTAAGTTCTGCGGAAATAGAGAAAAGCGAGACTCGGGGAGACCTTTTTCCAGCAGTGTACGGAAATCGGGTATGATGGTGGGGATATAGGCAGTAAAATTTACCATAAAATTTGCGGTCAAAAATGTTTATATAGATACCTAAAGCCTGAGATGATTTTAAACCCTTGCGCCTCCAAAATCTTTTTGTTTACAAAAGTCTTTTGGAGGGGCTTAGTATCAATGCCGGTATCTCCCACATTCTAAGCTAGAACCCTGCCATCCCAAAGTAGATGCAAATGAAACACCAAAAACAATTAAAACATTTAATTATTACACAAAGTCACTGGACTCAAATTTAATCGGAGCACAGTTATTTAATTCACACTTATTGTCACTAGAATGTTCCACACAGGTACTATTAGCTGCATTTTTGTCCGTCACGAAGTCGTTCCGCTCAATTATTCATTCTTATTAGTTCACATTAGATCGCACGTAAGTACCCATTTTGGGCTTGTCTCTGGTAAAACGCCTTTGTACGGCCGCTTCCATGTCGCTTGTCAAAATAAACATTGGCCGCGCATCTGCCTGTCACCGCTTATATACACGGAATCTCGGTTCGCGGTACATCGAGAATGATCGACTGAGTTCTTCACATTTCCAGTGATTATGGTTTCTTCGAGAATGGTCCAGTTGATTCTAAATTCGTGTAGAATGTTCGAAAGTCTTCGATAATGTGTATTTACAATTGTTTTAGACTCTCGTGATAGAATTATGTGATTTATCTTATGCGTTTCAATCATCAAGAAAATATGTGTTGCAGAATTGTTACATTCACATCAAATTGATATTTTATTTCGAATGAACAAATAATAATTATATTTTATTCTCTTTTGTTGCAGGTAATTCATCCGTCGTTGAAAATGTAACCTGCATCTGAAAACACACGTTTTAACGAGGTGACGTTGTACGGCAGTACGAATAAAACAGTTCGGCCGCTGGCGTCGTTTGTCATAGGGATGGCGCATTGCGGAGCTGGGGAGATCCTCTCGCACCGTGGCGGTATGCGAGTCATGTATTCAATTTCACAACATTGATGCTAATTTTCTACTTATTTCGGTGCTTTGTATATAGCTACAACCCTGTTAATTCGACTGTTAACAAAAATAATAAAAAATGTGAAACATATTCAAATGTGTTCCAGTACTATAATGCTTTATGAAGTAAAATTGTAGTGGACAAATGAGACACTCGAATTTAATGAAACTTTTATTTAATCACTATAAACACGAACTTTTTTTGCACTATTTGTCTAGAGACTTCAAATTTTCTAGAATATTCGCACGTCTCTGTTCACACTCACTCACTATCGAATGCCTGGTAGGTACTCTCGCAATCTATTTTCGCTGGTCTCTTGTAACTCGCATTATTCGCCGCTTTCGCTGGTATTGTTTCTATGGAATAGGCAGACTGTTACAAGAAACTGTTCCGGTGAGGCGGTTATGTCGCCCTTTATATAGGGAACGTCATTTCGCGAACGTTCCACAAATTTTACACAAAAACGGAATAGGTTTGCGAGTAAACAATCTGGATGCATTAGAAATTAATTAAGCTATCAATAACAATAGCAAAATAATAATTAAATAAATTTATCTGATAGTCCGATTTTAAAGATGTTCCCTCTCTCTTCGTTTAACCCTTCCCCTTTCCCCCCCCCACCTAGTTGACATTCTGTCTCTCGTTGATTTTCTTTCCCTATGTAAATGTCTGTACTTAGGTTAGTCTATATTATATTGTCCTGATGAAGGTTGCTACCAACCGAAACTAGTCAACGAATATATAGTAATAAGTTGTTTGATGATGTTGGTAGATAGAATAAAGACAGGAGTGCTGAGATGGTTTGGTCAAGTGGAACGTATGAACGAGGAAAGAATGGTTAAGAAAATATATGAGGCGAGTGTTGAAGGCAACAGGAATAGAGGGCGTCCGCGAAAGACCTGGCACGATCAGGTACTACAAGTGATTGAGGATGGCCCTGTTAAAAGCCGCAACAACCGTAGAACGTGTATGAGAAGATGTATGAACGTGGCCGAAGCAAAAGTGGTGTGCCAGGATAGAAGTGTGAGGCGTTCAATTCTCTCTGGTTGTGATGGTTGGTTAGTTAGTTAGTTAAGTTGTTTAAGACAGTATTTAATTTTATTTTAAATTTTAATATAATGTCAAGCCACAAAGTATTAAATAATTAAAAATTGGAAATTCTTATTTCCCCTGGACTTTATTTTCGAGTCGGGAAATCATCATCATTATCCTCATCCCCTTGTCCTAGTAGGGTCGGGAGCCTAAAGACTCTACGAAGTGCTTCCATATTCCCCTGTCTTGTGCTGCTTCCGTATAAATTAAACACACAAGACCCTTTTTTTACGCTTCAACAGGCCAGGAGGCCCAATTACACAAGCGAAATACATCACAAAACACTCTGGCTTGAGTAACTAACTAACTAAACATCACGCCGTTTCCCCGCAGGGGTAGGCAGAGAGGATTGAACGCCACTCTTCTATCCTGGCACACCACTTTTGATTCGGCCACATTCATACATCTTCTCATACAAGTTCTACGGTTGTTGCGGCTTTTAACGGGGCCACCCTCAAACACTTGCTGTATCTGATCGTGCCAGGTCTTCCGCGGACGCCCTCTATTTCTGTTGCCTTCAACACTCGCCTCATATATTTTCTTAACCATCCTTTCCTCGTTCATACGTTCCACATGACCAAACCATCTCAGCATTATTTTCTTTATTCTGTTTACCACACTACAGCCAGCATTGCATTCACGTCCAATTTGTTCATTCCTTACTCTATCGACCAAAGATCGCTCGAGTAAATCACATATATTAAATTGTGACCTCGCCGGGAATCGAACCTGGACCCTCGTTGTGGGAAGCCAGTGTCATGCCCACTGCGCTACGAGGGCCGCCTTTTTTTGTTGGGAAATAAATGAAAATGAGTTGGATGATATAACTGAAAATAAACAATGGGAGTATCTCCGGGTATTACTTTCTCACGTCGTATGACAAATTGACGTCTAAAGGTACTGATACACGTGCGCAGTATTGGGCTTCTTGAGCCATTGCTATTTAGTAGCATGTGTGTACGCACATTGCTAGCACGCTAAAAAATCAACCGCCGGTTGATTTACGAGCATGCTAATGTAATTCACTAATGAATGACATGAGAAGGGGTATCTTTTGAGCATGTGTGAACAGGCTTGCTTATGAGCGTGCTAATGTCATTCGCGGCTAGTATCCATTATCAATGCGATCTTCTCAGTCCGCGACAGATGAAACACATGGTGCGTTGGGGAGATGACAAAACATTACTTTTCGTGACTTATTATAAGAATCACGCCTGCCTGTGGAATACTCGGTCACCGCTGTGTAAAAATAATATAGCAAGAAATAATGTTTATGAAACTTTAGTAAAAGACACGATTGATTCAAATCTTGCAATAAAAATTATAAAAACTAAAATCAAAAATGTGCGGATGGAAACTCGGGAACTGTTTCGATTTATTGGTTAACTTGAATTTCCCGTTTCATTTTGAAAAGTTTCCATTTTGAACAAGAGCGTCTCTATTCTATGACGAGAGCATGCCAGTAATAAGCATGTTTGTTTGCTTGAATGATTAGCAAGCTTATTTTAGCGAAAAAAAATAACTTTTTCATAATACCATTTCCTTCACAATACGCTACCGTTCTAATATTTTTACTTCCTTTCTTTTAACTCGTGGCGTCTGCTTGCTTGTTTTCTTGACGAAAAAACTTTGGATCGATTTTTAACCCTTTTCCCGTGATGCAATCGAGCTGAAACTTTGCAAGCAGACTCGTGGCGACGATCAAGAAGATCTATAAAATTTTCGTAAAAAAAAAATAATTGCATAATTTTGGATTTTTCAAATTTTTAATGGTTTTTTCAAATTGGAATCATTACAAAAGTTTGATTACTATCAACGGCGGCCCGATAACGTCACGGAATATTTAAAATTTGAATTACTCCGTCGGTAGGTATAATAGGTACTTCACTACGAATTTTGAAAATTTATGACAATCGGTTCACAGATGACAGCACACGTCGGTTTTTTGGGAAGAAATCAAATAATAAAGAGATATTTTTAGAGATTTCTGACATAGATATTTGTCTAGACATGTTTCATTTTCAGTCAATCAATTATTTAATCGCATGACGGTGAACTTAATTTACAAAGAAAGGGAGTAAAATAAAAACTTGGTTTTTATGGGTTAGTTTTTTGTGTTTCAAGACGATAAACAAGAGACGCGAAACTTCCGATCGGTGACGGGATTGAATTAGCGTTTTAATTTTGAAGCCCCGTCATGTTGGGACGGGTATTTCGGGCGGCGTTAATTATAGTTGTCTATGCATTGTTCGGCGCGTTCCCACAGTGACCGCATTCCAGGCTGGATATGTGATATATTAGGCTATTCGCGCGAGCGTATTTCCTCTCGGAGCGATCTCTGCCGGCTCACGGGTCTACCGTTCCAAGTCACCGCTCCTCGTCTTCATCAGCCCGCTGCTGGAGCTTCTCTGGGTACTATGGATGGGCGTTGAATGGACGGACTAGTTGAAATCAACCGTTGATGTTGCGTCGACGCGTCGACGGTTTACGTTTATCGCATGGGCTTGTTGAATTCGTAGATGGTGGACGCCGTGGACGGTGGACGATTCGAGATTCTACGTAGTGCAAAGCAACGAGCGAGAGCAAGACAAAACGTCTCCGTTTATTTCTCTCTCATCTCTCGCTGTCGACTTGTAGACGTCATAGACGGCTCGACGGGTAATTTCATTTCAACTCTTAAGTACACGACCATAGAGTGCAGATCTGTGTACACGAACTATGACAGAGACTTGAAATTTGAATGCATGCGTAGGGTGAGATAGGCTTAATAAGCTATTATCTATTATTTTTTACTAGATTTGCACGTGAGACGTTTCGGTGAATTCCCAATTTTGCGCTGTATAAAATAAAACAATTCTGTCTAATTATTTTATTTTTTATTGAACTAATATTTTACTGCTTACACCTGATATTGATGTGTATACCTACTTCTTTCTTTATTATATATAGAAAGAAGTATATAAAACAATATGTAAAAGCCTATAATGTGCGTAAACAAATAAATAATAAAATATTTATTTTTGCATATAAGCACAAGTAGCGGTTTTACTTTCCCCGAAACTATATTCCTTCGAACTTCTTTAAATTTTAAAAATGAACGTAATAAAAATAGCCAACGGTTGAGCCGTCGAGCAGCGTCGCGTCGAACCGTAGACAGTTGACCATCGTCCCGATGTTTAGATAGAACGTCCGCGACGTCCGCGTAACGAAGTTGACGCGTCAACTAGTTGACGAATTCAACTAGTTGATCGTATCGTCGATGGACAAACGTGGACGGTCTCGTTTCGTCGACGGTAAATACGTCGACGACCCATCACTACTGGGTACGGTACACCCGCAGCAGGGTCCGCTCACTTTATGAAAGCCACTTGCATCAGTGTGAGTGATACACCATCTGTAACACGTAAATCGTGTATTCCTTTTTTAAAACCACTCCATTGGCCACTCCGTAATTATCGATATTAGGTCATGGTTGCTTGAACATTTTCGACTCATAATCAATTACGCCGTCAATTTATGTACTTCGATAGCTCTATGTGGGTTGTGATCTTTTCTTTATTGATTCAAAATGTTGTTCATCCCAAGTAGAAATCTACGACTTACCTTTATTCGGCTGGTGGGCCGCCTGTCTCCGTGTACTAAATCTTCGTCCGCCGTATTCCTGGTCTTGTTCGTCACCTTTTTGTTGATGTTTGAATGATTTCCGATCAGATTAAAGATCCGAATCACAGAATAGCCCGAATCGCACGTGTCCACAAAGCGGATCTGCCGCTTCGACTTGACAGCCGTGTGTTTTGCACCTCTGTCGCCAGGGGGCCATAGATCGCTACTCGGTTAAACATCTCAAACCAATAAAGAAATGTGTATGTGTAATGTGTTATTATGTATTAAACATCTAAACAAACAAACGCCTAAATATGTGTGTTATAATGTTTAAAAAATTCAAATTCAAATGTTTATTCAATGTTCAATGTTACAAATGTTTACAGTGTTTACAAAATTTAATGAAGCTTTTTTCATTGTTGTTGAGTGTCTTGGCAGCAAGTAAACACTAAATTGATTTGACGCCCTGCCTGCTACACTAGTAATTTACTGTATTATAGCAGACAGTGCTCTTCCAGTTCAAGAATATTTATTATTTATATAACATTTGTGAATAAATCTTATTGCCAATTAAAATTAAGTAATAGTAATAATTAAATGTTTACAATTTAATAATGGTGTTAATTAATTATATTATAGACAAAGGAAAAAAAATGATCTGAATAGGATATTAATAAAATAAAATAAAATAAAACAATTAAAAGTATTTAAAAAGATGACAGTAACAGTAAGACAGTAAGTGAAAAAAATGATCTGAATAGGATATTAATAAAATAAAATAAAATAAAACAATTAAAAGTATTTAAAAAGATGACAGTAACAGTAAGACAGTAAGTGAAAAAAAAGATCTGAATAGGATATTAATAAAATAAAATAAAATAAAACAATTAAAAGTATTTAAAAAGATGACAGTAACAGTAAGACAGTAAGTGAAAAAAATGATCTGAATAGGATATTAATAAAATAAAATAAAATAAAACAATTAAAAGTATTTAAAAAGATGACAGTAACAGTAAGACAGTAAGTGAAAAAAATGATCTGAATAGGATATTAATAAAATAAAATAAAATAAAACAATTAAAAGTATTTAAAAAGATGACAGTAACAGTAAGACAGTAAGTGAAAAAAATGATCTGAATAGGATATTAATAAAATAAAATAAAATAAAACAATTAAAAGTATTTAAAAAGATGACAGTAACAGTAAGACAGTAAGTGAAAAAAATGATCTGAATAGGATATTAATAAAATAAAATAAAATAAAACAATTAAAAGTATTTAAAAAGATGACAGTAACAGTAAGACAGTAAGTGACAGTAAATGTTCTTGTAGGAATAGTATATTTTAAATTTAGTTTATATGATGGCTTTTAATAGGTTTTGGGCATGCTTCCTTCCCTTTTCATGCAGCCAGAGTTTCACTTTAGAAGAAAAATACGCGAGACTATGGCTACATGTTTTAAGTTTAGTGTTAAGAGTATTGAATGTTTTTGGTGCTTGGAAGAGGTGAAATCTTTGTGAAAAAGTTTTTTTGAATTTTGGTACAAGATAGTTGCAGTTCACCTGTGCCCTTGTTGAATGTGAGTGAGTTATTTGTTGGTGATCTTGTTTATGTCGGAAAAAATATTTTAAAGTGTTGAGTAAATATGTTTGATTGATGTCCAGGACGTGACATTCTCTGAAAAGTTCTTCTGAAGGAAAACGAAATGGCTTTTTATGAAGAACTCTCAATACCATTTTCTGGGCTTTGCTTAATGAATCTAATATAGTACAAGCTGCACCACCCCAACTGACAGTTGCATAATTAATGAGTGAGTGACACAGTGCATAGTATACTATTCTTCTTGTCGATGCGTCGAGTACATCTCTAATTTCTTTGAAAAAATAAACAAGCTTTCTTATTCGGATTGTAAGATTCAAAATATGTTTTCTCCAGTTTAGATGCTGGTCTATGTACACACCTAGATATCGTATATCTTCCGTTGTCTGCAGATTAGTACAATCACAGGGTTTATCTTTTGATTGACATGTGTGAATCAGTAGATTTTTGGGCTGCTTTATTACTGTTCTTTTACTGATGGAGAAACACATGTATTTTGTCTTTGAAGCATTTACTGTTAGTAGATTTTTGTCAAGCCATGATGTTATTCGATTCAATCCACTTTGTGCCTTTTTTAAAACATCTTCCCAGGAATCATCTTGAAAAAGAAGCACTGTGTCATCTGCGAAAGAAATTATTTTACCGTTTTCTAAATTGGAGTTACACATTTCATTGACATATATGAGGAAGAGCGTGGGTCCCAAAACACTTCCTTGCGGTACTCCATATGATGTTTTGTGGAGGTTGCTGCAGTGATCGCCCGATTTAACTACCTGAACCCTGTTATTTAGATAATCTTCAAACCACGCCAAAGCCGTCCCCCTTATTCCCAAAGCTGATAACTTGTGCAGCAGCAGTGGATGAGACACCGTATCGAAAGCTTTGGCTAGGTCCAAAAATATACCAATACAACGTTTGTCTTTATCTAATTGTGTAACTAAGAATTCCGTTAGTTGACATATTGCATCTTCTGTTGAGAGTTTTGATTGGAACCCGTATTGATTGTTGGAGATTATTTTGTGAATATCCAGGTATTTTAAAAGACGTACTTTAACTATCTTCTCTAAGATTTTAGAAAAAACACTTAGGAGCGATATAGGTCTATAGTGGCTCGGATTACGGGGATCACCACCCTTGAATATTGGACAGATTCTAGCCAGTTTTAGTGCATTTGGAAAGATACCCGTTGAGAGACTTTGATTGAATATATAACAAAGAGGCTTACTTAATTGGTCTTTATTATACTTCACTACTTTTGCTGTTACCTCATCGTTTCCAGGGGCACTGCTAGACTTTAGGTTACTAATAATTGCAGCAATTTCATGAATGGAGGTTGGAGCAAAGAAAAATGAATATGGATTTGCTGAATTTAAATTTGTTTTAAGGTTTTCTTCAGTAGTTTTTAGACGAGACAAAATATTTTGTGCTAAATTTTTACCAAGCGAAGCGAAATGCCCGTTTACATTATCTAGCACTTCAGTAATGGCCTTATCCTCAGTAGCATGATTTTTGTTTGGAATCAGCATATCACATATATCATTGCTTCTAGTATTTTGTGTAGAAGTCATTTCTCTTATAATTTCCCATGTTTTCTTTGCATCACGTTGATTTTCTTTTATAATATTTTTGTAATATAAGTGTTTAGCGGATTTGACCGCTCTATTACAAATATTTCTATACTTTTTGTAAAAGTTTTGTAAGCCGACATTTAGAGGGTTAAGTTTAGACTGTTTGTGTAACACATCTCTCTTATTTATGCAGTTAACTAAACTTTCAGTTATCCAAGATTTCTTAATTTTTTTCCTCGATTTATTAGATATATGTTCTTGATTTTTTTTAATGTGGCTTTGTAGAATATACATGAATTTTGAATATGATGTATTAGCATCATTAGTCTCGTATACTGGTAACCAAGTTTCTTTTTCCAAGTCTTTTTTTAGCATTTCAAAATTTAGTTTGTGTCGGGGTTTTGTATAAGGTTTTGTATTTATTTTTTGTGTTCCAATATCAATCATTACTGGAAAGTGATCCGTGATAGTAGTTTCACATACAATTCCTTTCACCAAGAATTTGCTTTTAACCATAATATGGTCTAAACATGCGTTACCTCTTGTTGGGTTGCTGATGGCAGGAACGAAACCTTGTTCAGCTAACATGGATAGGTATTCAGATGCATTTGTGGTGGGAGTACTTGCAGTTATGTCAATGTTTATGTCACCTGCAATGATCATTGTTGGGTTTTTGGCCATTGTGAGTAGCTCTTCAGAAAGAGAATTTGTGAATTCATACGCATTTTGGAAGGACGGTGGTCGATAAATCCCATATATGTAGGTACCATTACACAAATTAATTTTTAAACAATTGGCGTCACTTATATCTGGTTCAGTTACTTCGACATTTAGATTTGCTTTAATGTATGTTACAACACCGTCATTTTGGTTATAATGTTTGGAGGTTTTATGCCCGGTGTATCCTGGTATCGTCTGTATTGTGTCTTTATCTTTTAACCAGCATTCCGTAAGAATAATGATTTGAAAGTCTATATTTAGACGATGCAGTAGTACAAGAAGTTCGTCAAAATTATGATTTATGCTTCGTATGTTCATATTTAGAATCTTAAGTGTGCTAGTGCCTCTACAAAAATGTTGTTTACAGTTTTCTGGTTGGTCCACAGTTTTAGTGGTAATTGGTTCAAAGGAATCTATTTGGTTTACCAGATCAATTATATTAGCCATTCCATATCTTTCTGTAGTAAATTTGGATGATTTTTTTTGTTACACCAACATTCTGTACAGGTAAATATATCCGAATCATATTGTGTGCATGTTTCAGGTAAGGGGACTATTATAGTTTGCGAAAGAGCGAATGCCTCTATATCTACCGCGAGATTATTAATATTCATCTTTGTCACTCTGATGTCATGGGTACCGATCTGTAAGCTTTTAAAGTGAAAAGGTTTCATTAAGAGTTGGTAGTAAATACCTACATATTTGCAATGTACATGATTGTTACAGGATGCGGGTATATAGGGTAAGTTCATTTTACAGGAGTAGAATTGAATTAAGATATTGCTTAAACTTATTTTTGAAAGAATATTTTGCTATGTAAGTGAAATGATAATGGTTTATTATGAACTGTATTACCTAGGTATATTGTGGTATTACTATCAAGGTAGGTATATATTTTATAAAAAGTATGTGTTGGAAACAAAAATAAAAAGAAGTTTAAGAATGTTTTATGATTGCTTAGAATGATCTTATTGTCGAGTGTGTATCTTTTCAGTTGATATATAATGTTTTTAAATGCGTCAGTGTAATTATGTGTTATTTGACACGACAGAGGAAAGTAATTCAGTATGGTTTTTAGGTTTGTTTTGATATGACAACAAAATTTAATATTTATGAAATATTGGAATAGGTGTCTATGATTTGCCCATTCAGAAAATTTTAATAATTTATGGTTTATTTTGCACATTAGTTGTTTATGGTTAACGCCTTTTGTAAAGACCATAGAAAAGAGAAAGTTTGTATACACCGCGAATCGGCAACTGACATTACAATTTTGACAGGTCCGTCTCCGATTTGATACAAAGAAATGGCTCACCGACATTTTTTCTTGTATATATGCGTCCATTCTTAATCCAAACAAATTTTATATTTTTCTGGATGGCTATCTTCTTTGTTTCCGCTAGTAAAAATTTGCATTTTTTTGTAATGTGCTCGGAGATGTAAATAGGCTTGATTTCTTGGTTATTTTTAAAGATGGAAGTGTTTAGTGAGCGCTCATAACCTTTCGATTGTTTATTGTGAGATTTAACTCTGTCGAGGAATGTATCCCGACAGGTCCTGTTGGTAAATTTCACAATAATTGGGCGTGGAGTCTTTTTTGAGAAGTGCTGCCTCGCCCGTTGTATGGAGAGAATGTCGCTCATCTGACCTTCCCAGTTTATTGTTGAGATAATGGTTTTGACACTGTGAGTGAGATCAGCGGTTGACTCTGCCGAAGTTTCATGGCATCCACGGATTTCGATGTTGGTGGCTAATTGTTGATACTCCTGTTCGTCAAATTTATTTTCCAAGTATTCTATTCTTTTAACTAATTCAGATTGCTTTTGTTGAACTTTTTCTATCTGATTGCATCTAGACTCGATGACAGTAATTTTTGTCTTCAGGTCTTCATATTGGTTGCTTACAAATTGTATAGCCTGGAGGATGCTGGTATTTTGATCTGAAATTTGTTTCCATTGCTTGTGGTTTTCAGAAAGTTTACTCTCTAGATAATCGATTAAGGAGGATCGCAGCCCCTCTATGTTACTATTGTAGAGTGCAAATGAGTTGGCATCGATGGTGATAAGTGATGTATCATTAGCTTTAGGGGATGGATTGATAATCGGAGGCTCCCCAGATTGTTTTCTATCACTTTTATCTTTTTTGCAAGGCGGGCAAATCCATGATTCTATGTTTTTTGTCGACATCTTTTTAAAATTTTCTTTGGAGATATTTATACAATCTGTGTGGTAATAACTTGAGCATTTTTTGCAACGAATTGTCTGTTTAATATTTGTTACTGTGCACATACATTGATTGCAGACAGCCATTTCTGGATTCATTAGCTGTTACAATTTAAGTAAGGTTAATCTTTTGAAATTTACCTTTGTTAGTAGGTATGTGTCAAACTGCACAGCTGGTTTTGACAGGTCAGTAATGTTTTTCAAAGAATAGATGTTTTAGTTGTACACTTCACTGGCATAGTATTTGGAGCTTAAGTTACTTTAATACTGTTCTGTTTAATAGCGCTTTAGGTCACTTTTATTATTTAATTTTACTTTATTTGTAATTTTTTTACGAAGAATAAAAGTTGTGATACTGTAGGTAGTACGGGAAACGGAAGAGTCGAATGTGTGTATTAAACGCCTAAACAATTAAGGCAGGAATATAGTTCTGCGAGGTTATTAATGTTTTCCATACAATCCTGTATAAGGCAAATATTAGAAAGGCAGCGGGAACAGGAACAGAGGGCGTCCGCGAAAGACTTACGATCAGATAAACCAAATATTGGAGAACGGCCTGTCAAAAGCTTCAACAAGCGAAGAGTGTGCGTGAGAAGATGTATGAAAGGGGACGAGGCCAGGACTATCAATTCGGAGAAACGGCGCAGTGGTTAGTTAGTTTATCGCTGTTCTAAAATGCTTCGTCGTTTCTGAATAAAATGTTTAATCGGAACGAACGAATTTGTTTGGTTTTTGTGAAATTTCTGTAATTCGATAATTGAGGGGAAGGGGGAACTGTGGTGCTTACTACTTCTCCTTATGCTTTATTTACTGCAGGAATCGTTGTACAGTAGACCGGCCAAACCACTGCCTCACCTTTTTCAGCCGCGACGTCCTCCATCTTCCAGGGCCCTGACTTCCCTCAACCTTTCCCTGCATCATGAGACGCAAGATCTCCCACTTCTCTGAATGTCTCGTCGCATGTCCGAGATATTCAAGTTTTCGGATTTTTATTATTCTAATTACTTCTTTTTTTATTCATCCGAACCATACCATCTTCATTCATAACTCTGTCCACTGTCCATCCAGATTATTTTGAGTATTCTGCTGTAGATCCACATCTCGAATTGTTCAAGTTGCCTTATCAGTTTTTCGGTAAAAGTCCTTCCTTCTATTATACAAAATACTATCGAGAACATTTGCCGTCCTGTCATCTGATCATCCGAGGTTGAGATCTTTTCATGCGGATAGAGGTCGCATGAGCTTTATTAATGTGGCATTTGATTTCAATATAAGGATCCCATCGTTCAAGGATCCCATCCTACAGTCCAAGTATACAATTATCTAATTTCATTCTAGCAAAACAAAATACTTTTATTGCGAACTGCGTTATGTTTGCTAATGAAAATATATTTTGTTTTAGTTGTATGAATTCACTACTTAGTTCAGCAGAAGTTGTAAACAATATTACGAGTAACATATTGTTAGTTAACTTTGTAAAAACCACTACCAGATTTTAGGTCTACCGGTTTCGAGACGTACCCATCTCTTCGTCAGGACCAACACTACACTACTACATTCACAACACTACACACCTCAACCATAGTATTGTTACACTTCCACCAATATTTGATCACATGCCTGTTAGTCTTGTCAGGGACAAACATGCACTGATTAGCCTAATGAACCATCAGGGATCTACCGAAAGAGAGTGAGAGGGGGCGGGGTCTAAAGTGGGTGTTACCCCATCTTTTGTGAACATTAAATTGAGCAAAGGACTATATGGGAAAGTAATTCGGTTGTTAATTAGGTGTGCTCTATTATTCACCGCCTCCCTAATGTAAAAAATTTCTAAATTATTCAGTTTTAAACCTTTATTATTAGTATTTAATATTTAATATTACGAGTACTTGCTGGAAGTTCCTATCATCTGCGTGACGAAGGTTGTCCAGAATACGCTTAAACTTTATTTTTTCCAATAGCGCAAGGACTGGGTCAGAGATTCACCCATTATGATCCTGGACCAGCCATCTGGTTTGTGTCGAGCGTGGTATATCTGCTTCTGCAGCCGCCGAGGTCTGGTCCACGGCGCTCGGGCGCGCTTCACTGGTTCCGCCCGGGACCAGATGCGACCACAGCCAGAGGTACAACCAGAGACTGGAAATGTGATGCTCGAGAATTGCGGATGCGAGGTATACAGGAGAATGGGCCAATAGAAAGGGTCACGCAATGTAAGTAATCGAGTGCGTGGATGAACGAGAAATGAGATCCATCTGAAGAAGTGAGGGCTCGAAAAGAGATGGCAAGAAGTGCGTTTATCAGAATGAGATCTTTATTCTCTAAACGTAATCCAAGTCATGTGATGTTATATTTTAGCCATTCTCCTACATGGGGTTGAGTCACAGACACTAAACTTATAATAAATCCAACGAGTCCAAAAAAAATTCTTAAGATTTATTAATTACAAATTAAATATATGCTTGGAAGATATCAATTATGAATATCTCCTTGGTTATTTACAACTTTTAAACTTGTCTGTGAGACGTACTGTAATAGACCTAAAATTTCTTTATAGGATCGTAAATAGCATGATTGATTGCACCCAGATTATTAGTATGATCGACTTATATGCCCCATCGAGGTCATCAAGACAGTGTATTATTCTATTATAGTGGAAATGTTAGAACTAATGCATTAGCAAACTCTGTAATTCCCAGATTACACTCATTAGGGAATGAACATGCAGAGGCGGCTGACATTTTTGCTGATAGTATAACTGTGTATAGGACAAAGCTGATACAATTCTTTACATCTCAACGAAATGGAAATGGTTAATAAATTTTTCTGTATTATTATTTTACCTTTAACTGTTATTATTTGTACCTTTAACTGTATTATTATTTTATCTGTCTTATGTTTTTCTGTATTATTATTATTATTTTTACCTTTTAACTATTGTTATTGTAACCTTTTAGTGTATTATTATTTTAACCGTCTTAAGTTATTTAAAAAAAAATTATTCTGTATATTTGTAAAAGCCCATAAGGGCGTTAAATAAATAAATAAAATAAATAAAGCTAAAGCCTTTGAGACGCAGCTCTATAGGCGCGTACTGAAAGTTTCCTCCGTAGAGTCACGAATGTTGAAGTCCTCCGGCGTACGGAAAAGCCGAGAAGCATTGCGGACTGCGGACCATCGAGCTAAGAAGCTGAGTATCTCGGACATATTACGAGTGGACCAAAGTATGGTCTTCACCAACTAATCACCCAGGGGAAAATGAGTGGAAAAAGAAGCGTTAGAAGACGCCGCTTCTCATACGTGCGTAACTTGAGAGGAAGTTGTTCCGTGCGGCGGCGAATAGAGTCATGATCGCCAAAATGACCTCCGTTGTCACCACAAGAAGAAAAAGAAGGTTTAAATTTAATTTTTACAGGCTAAATGCTTGTCAACGGTTTTAGGGTCGAAGAAGGAAGCGCCGGCTCGTGCTCTGATGCTGTGTTCTTGGCCTCTGATAGGATACCCGTTTCAGGGCGTTTAGATTATTTCATTCCCCGTGGGGGTAGGCAGAGAGGATAGAGCGCCACACTCTTCTGTCCTGACATACAACTCTCGCCTCATCCACATTCATACATCTTCGCATGCAAGCTCGCCGGTTGTTGAGGCTTCTAACAGGACCATCTTCCAGTATCTGGTTAATCTGGTCATGCCACGTCTTCCGCGGTCGGCCTATCTTTCTGGGGCCGTCAACACTTGCTTTATATATCTTTCTTACCATTCTTTCCTCGTTCACTCGCTCAACATGCCCAAACCATCTGAGCGATCCTTTTTTAATTCTTTTAATTATGCTAATATCAGCTTTACATTCATTCCTGATATCTGCATTCTTTAATCTATCATAAATATCACATATATGCATGGCAATATGTGTGGCAAATCAATATAATATAGTAGTAAACCTAATTTTGCTTCGGGGTAGAAGCGTGCGTCGCTTTATAAGGAGACGTTATGTCACATGCCCGGTACGTGCGCCTTTGAGTTTAATAAGGTCGAACGCCGCTGTCCGCACAGCAGTTGTGCTGTAAGTATTATTGTATTTAATCAGCGCTCAAGTCACGTGCGTACTGCTGACGTCATCGTACCGCGTCTACGGGACGTGAGGTGCCTTGCAGCCGCGGTGTGCAATTCTGCACCCCCTTCTCTTTTGGCTTCTGGCTAGTGATGGGTCCGCTCTGTACTCACTACTACAATGTAGTACTACACTACATTGAAGTGCACACTTCGCACATTTTGATGTGTAGTGCAAACTACAAACTACAAACACCAAAGTTATTGAAAGTATAAACTTCAAATAGTACACTTCATTTCAAAGCGAACACTACAAAGTACATACACTTCAAAGTTATCGAAAATATGAGAAACATACTTTAAATAGTGCATTTTTTACGTGAAATTTTTGGAAAGTCGATGTAGCTAATCGAAGAAATCTTTGGAAACCGTAACAACCCCCCCCCCCATGGTTTGAAAAATTTTGGGACCTATGAAGAAATTTTTGGGAAGTTGATGTATGTAAACGAAGAAATCTCTGGAAACTGTAACAACCCCCCCCATGGTTTGAAAGTTTTTTGAATCGAATGAAGAAATCTGGCTGGCGACCAATGTTACTTTAGAGAAAATATCGTCATCACTTCATTAATACTACAATTACTTCATTACATTACTTCACTTAATTTCGTAGTACTATAATTACTTCACTTCAAGTAGTTTTTACTACAATTGTAGTGTACACTTTGTAGTCTTCAAACTGGTGAACGTGTGTGTGTTGTAGTCTTCATTTTGAAATGTAGTTTTTCTTTCGCTACTTCTGGCAGGTATTTTATTTGTCGTGAGTTCCACTTCAGCTCGTCTCTTGTGAAGCTCTCCTCCGATACAAGCCACTGCTCTTCCTAACATCGTACGTGTGCCTAAGTATGCGCACCACTGTCTGGCCACGTGTCCGATATAATCCAACTTCAACTTGGCGACAGAATCTTGGATTTTTTCTCATTGAAATTCATGAAAAACTCAAAATCCAAATTGTGGATACGTCATACCAACGGCGACATCTGTACTAGTTTATGTGAATGACAAATTTTCAAACCACAGAGGGCCATAATAAAAATACAATTCACATATAGAACAAGATGTGCAAAGTTAAGATGTATAAAATTTCCAAAAATGTATTAGATGTACAAAAATGTGACATAAGTCAGCCGTACAATAGGTAAAGAGGAATGAAAGTAGACTGAATGCGGTAGAAATGCGGTCACTAAGACGCTTGTGTGGAAAATCTTTGGTCGATAGAGTAAAGAATGAACAAATTAGACACGAATGCAATGCTGGCTGTGGTGTGGTAGATAGAATAAAGAAAAGAGTGCTGAGATGGTTTGGTCACGAGGAAAATATGGTTAAGAAAATAGATGAGGCGAGTGTTGAAGGCAACAGAAATAGAGGGCGTCCGCGAAACACCTGGCATGATCAGATACAACAAGTGTTTGAGGATGGCCCTGTTAAAAGCCGCAAAAACCGTAGAACTTGTATGAGAATATGTATGAATGTGGCCGAAGCAAAAGTGGTGTGCCATTCAATCTTCTCTGCCTACCCCTGCGGGGAAACGGCGTGATGGTTAGTTAGTTAGTTACAATAGGTCGCAAGCTCTATGAACACCTAAAAAAAAGTCATCTATACCTACTTTCCCATATAAAAAAAATAGCTTTGTGTCTATAAGAAATCTATAATTTATATAATCTTGAATGAATTACCCACTCATTTGTCAGCTTCATGGCTCTCTGCACATTAGCCAGTTTTCAATGACCACCAAAGGAGAGTATGTGCTCCCATCGTTGCCAAACGTTTCCCATGATGCCCCAGAGCTTGTGGATCCATGTTTGTAGTCTAGGAGAACCCACAGTCGGGAAGGACAGAACTCCGGACAGCGTTGATGATGATGACGGGCCAGCGACGTGGCAGGTTTTTTTTTTTAATTTTTGCGCTTAACAGGCCAAGCGGCCCAATTGCATAAGTGATGCACATCACAAAGCACCCAGGCTTGAGCAAATCACATGGACTAATAAATAACATAAGACATAAAACAAATAACTCACTCACACTCAACAAGGGCACAGGTGAACTGCGACTGTCTTGTACCAAAATTCACAAAAACATTTTCACAAAGATTTCACCTCTTCCAAGCACCAAAAACATTCAATACTCTTAACACTAAACTTGAAACATGTAGCCATAGTCTCGCATATTTTTCTTCTAAAGTGAAACTCTGGCTGCATGAAAAGGGAAGGAAACATGCTCAAAACCTATTAGAAGCCATTTACTGTCATCTTTTTAAATACTTTTAATTGTTTTATTTTATTTTATTAAATATCCTATTCAGATCATTTTTTTCCTTTGTCTATAATAGAATTAATTAACACCATTATTAAATTGTAAACATTTAATTATTACTATTACTTAATTTTAATTGGCAATAAGATTGATTCACAAATGTTATATACATAATAAATATTCTTGAACATTATACTACTGGAAGAGCACTGTCTGCTATAATACAGTAAACTACTAGTGTAGCAGGCAGGGCGTCAAATCAATGTAGTGTTTACTTGCTGCCAAGACACTGCAACAATGAAAAAAAGCTTAATTTAATTTTGTAAATACTGTAAACATTTGTAACATTGAACATTGAATTGTGACTTCACCGGGAATCGAAGCCAGAACCCTCGGTGCGAGAAGCTAGTGTCATATCCACTGGGCTACGAGGGCCGCCCGTTGCTGAACGTCGCGCATCGCTCGCATCGGAGCGTCACACTTGCGTTTTTCCATACTGGAACTTGGCGGCTTATGTAACATGTACAAATTAAAAAGCCGATGAATATTAAGGCGAGCATTAAGGTTGCGCAATGCGGGGTACGGCGACCGCCTCGAAGTGTTCCTAGAATCCCCGAGGCGGGTCCGAAACCAGTTTGATCAAAATGGCAATAAATCCGCTCTCCGCGGCCTGTAACGCTTTTTATGTTGCCGATATGACCCTCGCGGCATCGCCAAACTCCGAGCTGTGCTGAGCTGCTGCCGCTTTCTTTGTGGCCGATCCGTCTGTCTGGTGACGCAACCGACGCTGGTTGGTGATCATTTTTGGCCTTTAATTACGTACGCAAGCTTCGCGTTCCCGTGTCAATGTTCTCAAAAATTCGGTGATCTAACGTCTCAATCTCAACTATCTCACTCTCTGTGGTTAGATCCCTGAATTGTTCAGTAGTTCAATGGTTCATAATCAGTGCATGCTTGTCTCTGACAAGATTAACACGCATGTGAACAATAGTGGTGATAGTTTGACAATACTATGGTTGGGGTGTATAGTGTTGTGAATGTAGTAGTGTAGGTCCTGACGAAGAGACGGGTACGTCTCGAAACCGGTAGACCGCAAATCTGGTAGTGGTTTTTACTAAGTTTACTAACATTCTGTTATTATGTCTAACCACAAAGTTAATGCTTTAAATATTAATAATATGTTCTCTCGATGTTCGAGTAGTTTCTGGCATAGTTTAGAATGTTCGGAAGACTTTGATTCTGTGTAATACCTGTTGTTTGCTGATTGGTGATAATTTTCGGTCTTTAATTACGTATACAAGGTTCGCATTCCCGTGTCAATGTTAGACTGTTCTCTCGATGTTCGAGTAGTTTCTGGCGTAGTCTAGAATGTTCGGAAGACTTCGATTATGTGTAGTGCCTGTTGTTTTTAGACTCTCGCGACATTAATAGCGCAACCACCAGACCGCACAGTACCAAGCAGGCAATGTCTATGGAGCTTCGTCGACAGTCATCCAGAGAAAGACTAAAAAACTCCTGGTTTGACTGACTCGACGCTCCAAAACTACAGAGAAACGGCCTGGATGAAAGCGATACCCAGAACCGAAGAAGATGCAGCCTGAGAACGAGAATAGCCGAACCCAACAGCCTAACAAGGCAATAAGTGCAAAGAAGAAGAAGCCTTAAGAATGTTTTTAGGTTTTCGCGGCCACTCAGAATCTTCTGGTTTGTGTCTTCTGGGGTACTGTGTCGTGTTATTTCGACCCTTCTGGCCGACGTTTAGGATCCCATTGCAGGGTCCATCATCAGGGCTGATGTGTTGATGTGAAACATCAGCCCTGATGATGATGAATTTAATAACAGAAAGGCCGTAATAACACGACATAATACCCCAGAAGACACAAACCAGAATAAGAAGCCATGTTTGTTTTATTTATTTATCTTAATAATTTAGTTCCACACATAATGTTGTGTGGTCTAATACATGATTTCACTTGGACGTGTTGCATTCCATCTAATCATTTAAAAGTTTTTATAATATAATTTTTGCACTTCAGTTTAAACCTCCTTATATTTTCCATGTTTTGAATTTCCTTTGGCAGGCTGTCGAAGATTTTTATATCTTTATACATCATACAATTTTCTGAGGTGTTTTTCTTTTTCTTTGGTAGTCTTATGTTGTCGCTTCCTCTTGTATCGTAGGAATGAAAATCCTTATTCATCTTCATCCTGTCATCAAAGTATTTGGGTACTAATCCATGTTTGGCTCTAGCCTACTCAGCTATCATTCCTTCCTCTTCAATTCCTCTTTCGTTTCATTCCTCTCCGATCGATCCTCCGCTGTCCTTTTCCAGTTCGCGATGTCGACTGCGTGCGCCTCCCGGGTAAAGTCGTCCGACTATCGTAACTTGGGACTTGCTCTGAACATGACCAGCACGCCTTGTCCCGGTAACTTGGGCAATGCGGTCCACCAAATTGCATATCTCGGTATTTGCTCTGAAGGCGACCAGTACGCCTCCCAAGTGTCGTCTTGGTAACTTGGATGTGGATCTATTTTTGATGTCATTACGTTACGTCACTGTGAATGAGTCTTAGAGTGATAGGGGCTGAGCCCCCTTGTCTCTGTAATCTCTGGTATTGCGGGTGAGAATGATTGGTCCCCGAAGAATGGGATGTTCTTTTTGGAACTATTACAAGTTTGTTATTATTATTATTTATTTTTCTTTTTTGGGCTTACGCCTCTTTTTTCAGTTGATTTTTTACCTTATTTTTTGTAAAAATTGTGCTGATGCCTCTTTTTATCCATTCTTCAGGGGGTTAAACAAAAGTGATGATGGGTACATGTTTTGTGGGTCCGATTCTGTTGTTGTGTTTGCAAGAGTAGAGATGGAGGGATTCGGGTTGTTGGGGAGATTGTTGAAAAAGCGGGTGGCTAGTTCGACTATGTTTTTGTGTAGATGTGGAATGTTTGAGTCTCTGTGAATTATTGTGTTCCTGACGAACCAGGGTGTTTGTAGTATGTAACGTAGAGTCTTATTTGGAAATTGATAGATTTTTTTTATGTCTTTTGCCGTGGCCCAGATGAGGCTGGCGTAAGTTATGATGGGTCTAATGGGCTGTTTGTTTTAGTAAAATTTTTGTGTTTGTGTTGAGTGTGCTATGTTTGTTGAGTAGACAGTTGATGCTGCCTTTGGCTTTGTGTGCTGTTTGTTGTAATATTTTTGATGTGTGGTTTCCACGTGAGTTTTTTGTCAAGTGTGAGGCCGAGATATTTGATGGAGGATTGCCATTTGATGGGGACACATTTCATTTTCTTCCAAAATTATCTGTTTTTCTTTGAAAATAGGATTGCGGCGCTTTTTTGATATCATTGCGACTGGCGCGTCCTTGAACTGGCCGCCGGCACCCCGCGCGGCGCGGGGAGGGGAGCGGTGGTGGCGGCTTCCGGCGGGGTTTGCACTCGGCCATCGCGCCGCGGCAAGTGGATAATGGCACCCACATATCCTGCCGCCGATAATTGCACTGCCGAATTCCTCCGCTCTGGCAGATCACTGTCGCGCTGGAAGGGTTGACGCCGAGTCCCCCGCTCGACAACTTTGAGAACGCGGTTCAAAAGTTGGCGTCCCCCGCCATTTCAGTAATGTTTACAGTAGTCATGTGCGGTGTTTTTAGAAATGTTTGAGCTCTTCTTGTTTATTCTGAAATAAAGCAGACACAAATTAATGATATGTATATGAATAAAAGCGTGAGTTATCAGATTTGAATATCTTGACTTGTGTCAATATTTCACATAGAAACAAATTTTAGATGTATAAATAATAATAAGAACAAATAAAAGACAAGAACAGTAGCGCAATAATGGAAAAAATTAATATAATAAAGAATTAAATAGTAAGATCGAATATATTGAATTGTGTCCTAACATATTTTACATATAAACAAATTTTAAATCTAAAAACAATAAGAACAAATAAAAGTCAAGAACAGTAGCGCAATAATGGAAAAAGTTAACATACTAAAGAATCAAATAGTAATCAGTAATAACATGATGAAACGAATATAATAAAGTAGTGAATTGATCATTTATTTATTTTTAGAATTGTTCACAAAACAATTAAAAACACAACATGATATAGGTAATACAATTAGTTGAATAATTTAAGTGTTATTTCGTTTACAACGTGTAAGTTTATAAAAAACGTTTTATTCCACTTATTTTAGTTATACAGACGTCGGAAAATAGGTGATTTGATGTACCTACTAAAAATTGTATCAGGCAACGTCGACTGTCCTGAACTATTAAATAGACTAAAATTCCATGTTCCCTGTAGATCTCGTAGACACAACCCAGTCTTTCACATTGATTTTACCTCATCCAACTATCGTCGGAATTCATATTTCTTGAGGGTGGGTATGCGATGCATTCAATAAACTGATGAGATTATTGGATATTGATCTGTTCCAGTGCAGCCACACAAGATTAAGAAAAATTTTGAGTGCTGAATTTTTTTCCACATAATAATTAAGTTTCTTTTTCTTTTATTTAAATTTTTTATTCTTTCTTTCTATATAATTAATATGCCTTAGTATATCATAAATATTTATCATTACTGACATATTTCTGTTTGTTTAAATTTTTTATTCTTTCTTTCTATATAATTAATATGCCTTAGTATATCATAAATATTTATCATTACTGACATTTCTGTTTGTTTAAATTTTTTATTCTTTCTTTCTATATAATTAATATGCCTTAGTATATCATAAATATTTATCATTACCGACATATTTCTGTTTGTTTAAATTTTTTATTCTTTCTTTCTATATAATTAATATGCCTTAGTATATCATAAATATTTATCATTGCTGACATATTTCTGTTTGTTTAAATTTTTTTTATTCTTTCTTTCTATATAATTAATATGCCTTAGTATATCATAAATGTTTATCATTACTGACATATTTCTGTTTGCTTAAATTTTTTATTCTTTCTTTCTATATAATTAATATATTTCTAAATGTGGAGACCTGTAATTGGCCATCTATATTGTATCAATGTTTTCTATGCTTTTTTTTGTGCTGTTGGTCTTCCATAAACATTAAATAAATAAATATAATCACATCTAGAGGCGAAGGGTCGTAAACTGGATGCTCTAAAAATACTAGAAATTAATAAAGAAATTAAAAATAAAAATAACCGAATAAACATTCAAATACCTGAGTCATCCTCATTATTAAAATAAGTATTATTGTATGGAAAATTAATTACCGTTGTATATGTCAATAAATAACTACCCTCCCCTCCCTTCGTCATCCCTTTACTTTCTATTTGTCGGCCATATTGATTTACAATTAGTTCTAATATTGCCTCTGAAGATTATGATTTTGCCCATCGAAAGCGCTTAGGCTTATATAACACAAATAAGTGGAATAAAAGGTTATTTATAAACTATTGTGACAATTAGTTTAAATGCTTTTCATCACTTAAATGTGAACACAGCAAACAAAGAGATAAAAGTAAAGGCTAAAACATGTACAAGAAAGAACAGAAAAAATGATTTTATAGAGTGAGATTGAATAAAGAGACTAAGCAGCTGATTTCGCAAGTTTGGTAATAGTTCTCTTATATTCGTGGAAACTGTCATGGAATATGTCAATGAGGACGCTATGGTTATTTTCTATTTTGTTGTATGACCTCATCATTCTAGATACAGAGTTAAAGTGGGCCATATTGTTATTGAAAGTTGATAGAGAAAATGTATTGTATGTACATTAAATATAATGAAAATAAGTGACAATAAGAAACAATGAAACAAAGACATAATTAGACACCCATGTTTAACAACCATTGATCGTTATCAATCGTCAACACAGTCTCAGATATTTACCGCCACTTAGAGACGCAAGGAAGAATTTGATATTATGGGTATATGGCATGATAGGTATGGAATATGAGTGTATGAATGTGAAAAGATATGTGTTGTGCGTGTTCTTGTGAGAGGTATAGAAATTTAAAACGAAATGGCTTTATTGGAAAGATAATTTTATGCCATTAGTGTTTAAATATACGGTTTGTTTTTCGAATTGGCAACACTTTTTCCAGCTTCTGCCAATTTGACAGCTGACAGCAGGTTTGTTGCTCAGCTTGGTTTGCCATTACACAATTTTTGAATAGACTTAAGCCAGAACAACGATATTTTAAATTTAAGTTATGAGCAGTTTACAAAATCCCTTACGTATAAACTCGCGCGATGACATTTTTCTTCCCACACATGTGAACACACACACAAACACATAAAAACACACAAATACACAAACTCACTATTTGTGACATATTGTTTATTCTTATTTTTTTATCGATCCTGGTATAATATTCTTGTATATATGTGTTTTCTTGTAATCGGCCCAAGGCTCTGTTCATCAATAATTGTGTTTTTTTCAAGATTTATTACTTATATGGCTGTAATAAAACCAATAAATGAAAAATAAAATAAAATAATTAAAAATTAATGATGTCCCCGGGACATTATATATTGTAGGCTATTGTAGGCTTCGGAAGCTTTCAGTCATCGGCGTCGCCCGTCTCGACGCTCGCGTAAAGGACAGCCCCGGGTGAGTTCCACCCGAGACCGCGCGCTGTCCGGAATGGGTCAAGTGTCGGGCCGTTGCGTCACGCAATATCGTTACGGCGCGGGTCCGTGACGATGTTCCGCCCCGAGTGAAAGTTGCGGCCGCTGCGATACATTATCTGACCGCGATCTGAGGACCGGCGAATTTCGTAGCTCAACCCGCGTGGTGGCGATTCGGGGTGTATTCGGTCAGCAGAAGAATTTAGGGACTTCTTTCTTTTTATTCGTCGCCATTGTAGAGCCTCTAAATATTCGTGATTCCAACTATTTGAATATCGAGTAGTTAATGATAATTTATTCGTAAAATTTTTAATACTTTACTTCGGATGATAAATATAGATAAATACATTCTATATATTAAAAAAAAAAAACATAATAATTAGAGTTTATTTATTTTAATTTTTTTAAATATTTGTTGAAAATATATTGAAAAATAATGTTGAATTTGGAAATACAAATTTAAAAAAAAACACTAGTTTCAATTTTGTAAATATACATATATAAAAACAGTAAAAAAATAGATACAGTCGAGTCAGTATTCTCTCGATAACTGACAAAATTTTAAATATGTTTATATTACTTCATATCTCACATCCCACGCGCAAGTTTTTAATTTTTTTTTATATATAACTTCTTGTTTGTCGGCTCAATTATTTATGAAAACTTTATACTAAACAATAATAGAAAGCCGACTCCATCGTTGACAAAACAAAGTGTGTTAACCATAAGTGCTTATTGTCATAAAACAATAAAGCATAAGACTTTAAAAAAAGGCAAATGCTAAAGATGTCCGACAATTTACGGCGTTTACATCTTTGATGTCCGACTCTGAGAAAAAAATCGTATACATGAATATGCTTGAATATGACTTCCAGGGTTCGTAAACCTTTGTTTCGTTTAGAAAAATATTAAAAATGGTATCATATAAATATGAGTGAATAATTTTAAAAATATTCGAATAATTTAAATTTATTTAAGCTATTTAATTTATTTAAGCTTATTTGAATTTAAGGCGAAGTTTTTGATTGCTCTCTTATGTTCTTCTAACCGTTCCTTTAGTTTCCTTCCACTCTGGTCAATGTAAATTGCGTCGTGATGACGATGTCGAGTGATCTCCAAAAAGTTTTAACAATTAAATATAATATATAGCGGAAAAAACAGTGTTTTTCAATTCGATTCATATTTAATATATTAAAAATGAATTTCCACAATGTTTCACAAAAAAGCTTTTAACATTAATCTATGTGATTTACTCAAGCCAGCGTGTTTTGTGATGTTTTTCGCTTCTGTGATTGGACCTGTTGAAGCGTAAAATAAAAAAAATGAAAAATTTCGTTACAGTATATTTTAGTATATAAAAAGACCATGCAGGGATGATACGATATATGTATGTATGTGTACCTATCATGACATTCGTATGCTCTTTTTTTATTTAAAAAGTTATTTCAAAATATGTTGAGCTGTGCTCAATGCATATTACAGATGTCTCACAGAGACGGAGCTGTACTTTTACGGGAAAGTAGGTATAGAAGGCTTACGACCTATCGTACGGCTGGCTTAAGTGATCACTCTACACAATGTAACGTTCGTCATTTCCACCCATGATGGAGTATTCCATGTCTACTAATTTTTTGTAAGTTGTATATATATAAATTATACCAAAGCTTAAGCCAGCCGCACGATAGGTCGTGTACACTAGGGATGGGTCGTCGACGTATTTACCGTCGACGAAACGAGACCGTCCACGTCCATCCATCGACGAGACGATCAACTAGTTGAATTCGTCAACTAGTTGACGCGTCAACTTCGTTACGCGGACGTCGCGG